>WQNJ02000318.1:0-52774 GCA_016584745.2 Phylloscopus trochilus trochilus | reverse complement strand
GGGGTTTTCCCAAGCTCTGCTGGAGGTGACACTTCTTGTTGCCCCCACCAGAACCGACGCTGCCCTGGAAGAGGCCGTGGTGGAGGTCGTGGACCACCGGCCGCTGGAGCGGGACCGTGGTCCCCCGTGCCAGGTGACGGTGGAGCGGGTGGGCTCCTGTGCCACGCTGGTGACCGAGCGGATCCTGCAGGGCCCCCCGGGTGTGCTGGATGCCACCACGGCCGCGCTGCTGCACGGTGAGCACGGGAGGGGTGCTGGCTGAGCCCCTGGACCCCGGGGTGGGGACGGTGACAACACGGCCCCGCTGGTCCCTGCAGGCACCATCCTGCTGGACTGCATCAACCTGAGCCCGGCCGCCGGCAAGGTGACTCCCAGGGACGCAGCCTGCGTGGCCCTGCTGGAGGAGAGGTTCCCGGAGCTGCCGGCCCGTGACGCCGTCTTCGGAGCCCTGCAGGCGGCCAAGTTTGATGTCACAGGTGTGTGTGGCAGGGCAGCGGCACCCAGAGGGATCCCCCTCTCCTTGGGGACAGGAGGGACTCATCCCCCGGCCACCTCCCAGGGCTGACGGCAGAGCAGATGCTGCGCAAGGACCTCAAAGTCATCTCCAATGACGAGGTGGTGGTCGCCATCAGCGGCGTCTTCGAGGACCTGGAAGTGAGACTTGGGGGTGAGGGGGGGAAACTGAGGCAGGGAGTGGCACACTCGGGGACATCATGGTGACTCTGAGGCCCCTTCCCTTCTGCCCAGACGTTCCTGCTCCGGCCTGGCCTGCTGCAGGACCTGGAGGCTTTCTGCCAGGGCCGTGGCTACGCCGGGCTGGTGGCCATGACCGTGTCTTTTAACGAACGCTACGAGCCCACCCGGAAAATCGCCGTCTACAGCCGCCAGGATCCCCTCCGCAGCACGGTGAGTCGGGGTCGGGCATCATCTCCAGGCAGCTCCCAGCTGTGGTTTACCCCGGTTTTAGGGATGCTGAGGAGATCCCAGCCTCAGGCTCGCTCCCCTCGCAGCTTTGCCGGGCGCTGGAGGAGGCGACGGCGCCGTCCCTGCTGCTGCGGCCGCTGCCCAGCCCCTGGCCCTGCCTGGCCGCCTACGCCCAGGGCAACGCCAAAGCCGCTCGCAAGAAGGTGCTGCCCATCCTCAGGGCAGCTCTGGGGGGTCTGGGGGCTGCCGGGGGTCCTGAGGAAGAGGTGGTGCCCCCACCCACCCCCATGAACAGCCTGGTGGAGGAATGCCCCCTGGCACAGGCCGTGCCCCCGCTGTGTCCCCAGGACGTCCTGGAGCGGGTCAGCCGCATCGCCGTGGGGCAGCCCCCTGGCTCCCCGAAATAGCAGTGGGTACCCCCGGGGCTTTTGGAGGTCTGGGTGAGAAGTTGGGGTCCCTGAGCAGGCCCTGGTGGGGTGCCTGGGTGTGGGGGGGGTTGCAGGTGCCTTTGTTAGAGCTCAGCTCGTGGTTTGTTCCCCCCCACAGTGGCTCCCTCTGCCCCAGTGGTCCCCAGGGTGGGTTTTTGGGGATGCCATGGGGCAGTAGTTGCGCCCCCTAAATGAAGGCATTGGGGGTGGGGGAATTAATGATCTTCCTCCTCCCCTGGGGGCAGAGCAGGGGCCCCAGAGGGTGGGTCCGGACATGCAGCTGTCCAGGATCGTCACTGTTTTCCGAGGATTAAATTTCCCTTTTCTTCCAGTTTCGGCTCTTGGCTTTTATTCTGGGGTGGGTCTGGTGCTGCCCTGTTCGAGCTGGGGGTGCACCCCCTTTTTCCCCTCTACAGTGGGTCAGAGGAACGTTTTGGGGTGTCCAGGGTGTCAGTGCAGCCACACTCCTGAGTCCAGCCCAGCCAGAGGAAACAGGCTTTGCCATAAAAAGCCATGGCCTCTGCCTGCTGTCAGTTATCAGTGGGCTTGGCTTTTCCCAGTGGATTTGGCTTCTCCAGGAGCAGAGGAGGGAGCGAGGAGCCTGGGCCAGCCTGTGCACCCACCCCTTGGGCCAGCACCAGGCATTTATTTCAAGGCTGGAATGTTTTTTTTCCCAAAAAAAAAACCCCTGAGAGACCCGAGCCATGACGCGGGGCTGGAAAAGGGGAAGGGGAAAGGCTCTGTCACCCAGCACGTGCTATTTAATATTTAATCCTGGCGCTAATTAAACTATGTACACCCGCGCCTGAATTCCGGAGCCTTTCTCGGGTCAGGCCCTGCCCGGCCTCAGCCGGAGCCGGGGACAATCCCAGGTGGAGGGGAACCCCACCAGGGTCCTGCCCGAGGTGACCGAGGCTGCTCAGGTGGGTTTGGGAGCTTAAAAATACGAAGATATCCTAAAAAAAAACCAAAGGAGGGAGGAGGTGGGAGTTTGGCGGCGGTGGGAATGCCGGCTGGAGGCACTGCGGGCTCGGTGACACTGAGACAACACCCGAGCGCTGGGGTTTGATCCTGGTTTGGCACCGAAGCATTTTCGGGGTTTAATCCCATGCTCCAAAGAATTGGGGTTTAATCCCAGCTGGAAATTGAATCCTGGTCTGACACCCAGAACAATCTTGGGTTTGATTCTGGGTTTGGCACCGAAGCATTTTTTCGGGGTTTAATCCCATGCTCCAAAGAACTGGGGTTTAATCCCAGCTTGAAATTGAATCCTGGTCTGACACCCAGAACAATCTTGGGTTTGATTCTGGGTTTGGCACTGAAGCATTTTTGGGGTTTAATCCCATGCTCCAAAGAATTGGGGTTTAATCCCAGCTGGAAATTGAATCCTGGTGTGACACCCAGAACAATCTTGGGTTTGATTCTGGGTTTGGCACCGAAGCATTTTCGGGGTTTAATCCCGGTTTTGCTCCAAAGAATTGGGGTTTAATCCCAGCTGGAAATTGAATCCTGGTCTGACACCCAGAACAATCTTGGGTTTGATTCTGGGTTTGGCACCGAAGCATTTTTTCGGGGTTTAATCCCGGTTTTGCTCCAAAGAACTGGGGTTTAATCCCAGCTGGAAATTGAATCCTGGTCTGACACCCAGAACAATCTTGGGTTTGATTCTGGGTTTGGCACCAAAGCATTTTCGGGGTTTAATCCCATGATCCGAAGAATTGGGGTTTAATCCCAGCTTGAAATTGAATCCTGGTGTGACACCCAGAACATCTTGGGTTTGATACCGAAGCATTTTTGGGGTTTAATCCCGGTTTTGCTCCAAAGAACTGGGGTTTAATCCCAGCTTGAAATTGAATCCTGGTCTGACACCCAGAACAATCTTGGGTTTGATTCTGGGTTTGGCACCAGATGATCAGGGCTTAATCCTGGTTTTGCTCCTCTGTGATGTTCTGGGAGGCATCAAATCTGCCTCTGCACCGTGACGGGTTCCCTGGGGAAACTGAGGCACCACCACGCAGCCCATGGAGGGACAGGGGAGTGGAAAAAAGGGAAAACTGGGAGGATTTGGCACGCGTGGGCTGCGCCTGGCAGCTCCTGGCACGTTTCAGGGGGGTGGCTTTGTCCTCTCCAGGTGGGGCAGGAGATGGGGGGCAGCTGCTGTCCCCGCTCCCTCCCCGTGTCACCGGCCAGTGCCTCCGGGATTTTCCAGAGGGACGACGACCCAAAGTCACCGGGAGCTGGGTGAAGATGGTGCTGCATAAATACCGCAGGCTTCAAGCACTCGAGATCGGCTTCTCCTCCAGCGGGGGCGGGGATCAGGCAGTTCAAGTTTGGGCTGAAAAAAGGCAGGAATCTGCAAAAAATGCAAGAGGGTGGGTTATGGGAGAGCCCAAGCCCTGGCTCAGGTGGGTGTTCCTTGGAGAGGGTGGCTCTGAGGGGATGTTGGGGGTGCCGTGGCCTGGTACTCACACGCTACAACACGCGGGAGTTGCTCCACTGTCGCTCCCGGCCGCCCTTGGACCTCATCTCCTGGACAGCACCGGTCTGAAGAGAGGACCTGTCAGCCACCTGTGCCACCCCCTTGCCCAGCCAGGAGACCCAGCAGCCCAAAACAACATCTACCACCCAACCCTGAGACCCAAAACAACACCCACCAACCAACCCTGAGATCCATCACCCCAAAACAACACCCACCACCCAACCCTGAGACCCAGCAGCCCAAAACAACACCCACCACCCAACCCTGAGACCCAGCAGCCCAAAACAACACCCACCAACCAACCCTGAGATCCATCACCCCTATAAAGCAACATCCACCACCCAACCCTGAGACTCAGCACCCCAAAACAACACCCACCACCCAACCCTGAGATCCATCACCCCAAAACAACACCCACCAACCAACCCTGAGATCCAGCACCCCAAAACAACACCCACCACCCAACCCTGAGATCCAGCACCCCAAAACAACACCCACCACCCAACCCTGAGACCCAGCACCCCAAAACAACACCCACCACCCAACCCTGAGACCCAGCAGCCCAAAACAACACCCACCAACCAACCCTGAGACCCAGCACCCCAAAACAACATCTACCACCCAACCCTGAGACCCAGCACCCCAAAACACCCACCACCCAACCCTGAGACCCAGCACCCCAAAACAACACCCACCACCCAACTCTGAGATCCATCACCCCAAAACAACACCCACCACCCAACCCTGAGATCCAGCACCCCAGAACAACACCTACCACCCCAAAACAACATCCACCACCCAACCCTGAGACCCAGCACCCCAAAACAACACCCACCACCCAACCCTGAGACCCAGCACCCCTATAAAGCAACACCCACCACCCAACCCTGAGATCCATCACCCCAAAACAACACCCACCACCCCAAAACAACACCCACCACCCAACCCTGAGACCCAGCACCCCAAAACAGCACCCACCACCCCAAAACAACACCCACCACCCAACCCTGAGATCCGTCACCCCAAAACAACACCCACCAACCAACCCTGAGACCCAGCATCCCTATAAAGCAACACCCACCAACCAACCCTGAGACCCAGCACCCCAAAACAACATCTACCACCCAACCCTAAGACCCAGCACCCCAAAACAACATCTACCACCCAACCCTAAGACCCAGCACCCCAGAACAACACCCACCACCCAACCCTGAGACCCAGCAGCCCAAAACCAACACTGACCACCCAAGCCTGAGACCCAGCACCCCAAAACATCACCCACCACCCAACCCTGAGACCCAGCAGCCCAAAACCAACACTGACCACCCAACCCTGAGACCCAGCAGCCCAAAACAACACCCACCAACCAACCCTGAGACCCAGCAGCCCAAAACAACACCCACCACCCAACCCTGAGACCCAGCACCCCAAAACAACATCTACCACCCAACCCTGAGACCCAGCACCCCAAAACAACACCCACCACCCAACCCTGAGACCCAGCAGCCCAAAACAACACCCACCACCCAACCCTGAGATCCATCACCCCAAAACAACATCCAACACCCAACCCTGAGACCCAGCACCCCAAAACACCCACCACCTAACCCTGAGATCCATCACCCCAAAACAACATCCACCAACCAACCCTGAGATCCATCACCCCAAAACAACATCCAACACCCAACCCTGAGATCCATCACCCCAAAACAACACCCACCACCCCACCCTGAGATCCCTCACCCCAAAACAACACCCACCACCCAACCCTGAGACCCAGCACCCCAAAACCAACACTGACCACCCAACCCTGAGATCCAGCACCCCAAAACAACACCCACCACCCAACCCTGAGACCCAGCACCCCAACACAACACCCACCATCCCACCCTGAGATCCATCACCCCAAAACAACACCCACCACCCCAAAACAACACCCAGCACCCAACCCTGAGACCCAGCACCCCAAAACAACATCCACCAACCAACCCTGAGACCCAGCACCCCAAAACAACACCCACCACCCAACCCTGAGACTCTACCACCCCAAAACCAACACCGACCACCCCAAAAACACCACCTGCCCCCCGACCCTGAGCCCCAACACCCCAACACTGAGCCCCAGCCCCCCAGCCCAGCCTGGGGGTACCATGGGCAGCCCCTCTCCCGCAGCCATGTCTCCGGAGCCGATGTGCGTCAGGTGCACGAAGTTCATGGGCTCCCCGATCATGGAGCGGTCGATCCGTCTCCTCCTCTTCTTCTGCAAGGGGATGAAGGCCATCAGCCCCTGCCAACCCCATTCCCCTCCCCGAAATGGCTGCACTGGAGGTACTCACGGGCTGGGGCTTCTCCACGACGCAGCAGCCCAGCTTGTGCCAGAAGTCGCTCATGGTGGTGGCAGCCGGAGTCCCCCCCGTGCTGGCACAGCTGCCGGGACCCCTGCGCAGGGTCACTCCATGGGGACACCTGGGTCGGGGTGGCACAGCGTGGAGAGGAGCAGCTGGCTGTGAGAGGGGAAGGGAGGGTGATGCTTCCAGGCCTGACCTCCCCGTATTAATGCTAAAGCAACTTCGCATCATCAACCACTAAAAGCCAGAGACCCCCCCAAGGAGTCACACACAGACCACCCAAGGGGACACTTGTCATTGCAAGGAGATCCCCAGGGACCCTGGGCATCTCACAGAGACCCCCAGAGCTGTCCCCATGGCCAGGGGTGGGATCAGGCCCCGGGCTTTGTCCCCCTGTCCCAGGGCAGGACACAGCTGAAGGATGCTGCGGCAGGATGGGGGGGATGGAGGCAGCCACGGCAATTCCCAACTCCCTGAGCCAGGCAGTTATAAATATCCCGGCCTTTCCGAAAGGGGGCCGGAGGTTGAGCTCTTCCGCTCCAGCTTTTGAAGAGGCAGACCGGGGAGAAATAAACAGGGACTGGTGGGATTTTATCCCCAAACTCCCACGGTACTGCCTGGGGTAGGAAAAGGGGTGTGGAAAGAGGGGGTTCACCCCCAAAATGGGGTTTTCCCCTCATGCTAAGGATAGGTGACTCCTTTGCTGCAAAAGCACCCGGCAGGGAACTCACCCACCCACGAGGTGCCTGAGCACAGCCACGAGAGAATCCCCACGCCGATGGGTGCCGGACCCCCGACTCCGGCAAACAGGAAAAGTTCCTTTTTCTCCTGCCCCTGCTGCCGGCGGCACCGGATGGACCAAAGTCCGGCCTGCACTTCCTGCTGCCGGCGAGGAGGAGCGGGGCCGTGGGGCAGCCCCCCCAAAAAAAAAAACAACCGGGGCGCTCCCAGCCCAGCCTCACCACGACCCCATCCACGGGCCCATGATGGGGTGGCAGCGGGGCCCGTGGGGTGGCTGCTCCCCTCGCTGCACAACCAGAGGAGCCCCCCGTGTCCCCATCCCCGTCCCCCTCTCCCGCTGAGAACCGGGCAGGCTGCGACACTGGAACGGGGACTCCGGGGTCCCGGTAGGAACGGGGGCCCTGCAGTCCCGGTAGGAACGGGGGCTCTTCAGTCCCGGTAGGAACGGGGGCTCTGCAGTCCCGGTAGGAACGGGGGCTCCGGGGTCCCGGTAGGAACGGGGGCCCTGCAGTCCCGGTAGGAACGGGGGCTCTTCAGTCCCGGTAGGAACGGGGACTGTGCAGTCCCGGTAGGAACGGGGGCTCCGGGGTCCCGGTAGGAACGGGGGCTCCGGGGTCCCGGTAGGAACGGGGGCTCTTCAGTCCCGGTAGGAACGGGAGCCCTGCAGTCCCGGTAGGAACGGGGGCTCCTCACGGCGGGTCCTGTGCCCACGCCGTGTCCCCCCCATGCCAAACCCGGCCTCTCTCCCCCTCACAACACCGGCTGCGGGGTAGACGAGGAGTGGGGCTGGCTGCCTTTTCCTTCCCAGCTTGGTTTCCTTAGGAAACGCGGCTGCCGGAGCGGCCGGGATCCGGCGGGGCCTCGCTGAGGAGGAACCCCACACACACCGAACTCACTGCCGGGGCGCTGAGGAGCCTCCCTGGGGAGCCCTCAGAGCCAGCTCGGCCTCCTAGGAGCCACCAGTGACTCCCCGAGGAAACTTCCAGGGGTTCGCAAGGCCACGGCCCCCTGCCCGCACCCCTCCAGCCCCCAAATCCCCTCAGGCACCCGCCAGGCCCTCACGTCCTCGCAAAGAGCGACGGCGGGGCTGCTGCCCCGGCTCCGGCCGCTGCCCCGGCTGCGGCCGCTGCCCCGGCCCCGGCTCCGGGCGGTTCTTTTCGGGTCCCAGGGGCTGCGGGAGGCCCCGATCCCCCGCTCTGAGGGGAGTCTCAAGCCCCCCCCCACGCCCTCAGGCACCCCCGCCATGAGCTCAGCGCACCTGGGGCAGCTCGGTTGCCCCGGGCAGGGCGGCTTTGGGCCCGGCCCGTGCCGGCACAGGCAAAAATGACTTCCCGGTTGGGAAAGCACCATCGGTTCTGCGTCACCGGCGGGCTCCGGGTAAGGCGGGGGGCCGGCTCCGAGCCCCTCAGCACCGGGGGTCACCCACTCGCAGCTCCCGGTTGGGGTCTGCGGAAGCTCGGAGGGAAGGCCAGCGTGTGGGGATAGGGGCGGAGGGCGGCCAGAGTGGCCCGGGACCCCCGGGGATGGGGCGGCAAAGGGGGACGGTGAACTTCCTCAGCGTGGGACGGTGCCGCCTGCGACCCCCGGGGCAACGGCGGGGACCCGCGGGGCTCCGTGAGGTTAAGGGGTCCCGGTAGGGTTTGGGACCCCGGCGGTCCCGGTAGGGTTTGGGAGGTCCTGGTATGATTGGTGGGACCCGGCAGGCCTTGGGATCCCGGTGGTCCCGGTGGGGCTGGGGTCCCGGGAGGACTCCCTGGCTGTCCCTCCGCCCCGCTCCCGTTCCGGTGCCGATCCCGGTGCCCTCTCCGCCTTCCCACGGCGGTTCCGGGGGCCTTTCCGCCGGGTCGCGCCCCGCGGGGGAGGCCGGTTCCCGTCCCGGTGGCGGCCCCATTACCTGTCCCGGCGCGGGAGCGGGTCCCGGTGCCGGTGTCCGGCTCGTAGCCCCAGGCGTGGCTCGGAAGTCCAGGTCCCGGTGCCGGTGTCCGGCTCGCAGCGGCCCCAAGCGTGTCCCGGGAGCGCTGGTCCCGATCCCTGTGCGAGTCCCGGTCCCGGTGCCCCGCTCGCAGCCTCAGGCGTGGCTCGGGAGTCCTGATCTCCCGGTGCGGGTTCCGGTGTCGGTGCCGGTGCCCCGCTCGCAGCCTCAGGCGTGGCTCCGGGGTCCTGATCTCCCGGTGCGGGTTCCGGTGCCGGTGCCCCGCTCGCAGCCCAGGCGTGGCCCGGTGCGGACGCGGCGCTGCTCCCGCCGCCCGGCGCGGCTCGGCCCGGCCCGGCCCCGGCACAGCGCCCTCCCCGGACACCGCCGGTACTGCAGGGGGCGGCGGGGCCGGGGCCCGCGGGCCCGGTAAGAACGGGGGTTCCGGAGTCCCGGTAGGAACGGGGGCCCTGCAGTCCCGGTAGGAACGGGGGCTCCGGGATCCCGGTAGGAACGGGGCTCTTCAGTCCCGGTAGGAACGGGGACTCCGGGGTCCCGGTAGGAACGGGGACCCTGTAGTCCCGGTAGGAACGGGGGCTCCGGGATCCCGGTAGGAACGGGGACTCTGCAGTCCCGGTAGGAACGGGAGCTCCGGGGTCCCGGTAGGAACGGGGGCTCCGGGGTCCCGGTAGGAACGGGGGCTCCGGGGTCCCGGTAGGAACGGGGACCCTGCAGTCCCGGTAGGAACGGGGGCTCCGGGGTCCCGGTAGGAACGAGGGCTCTGCAGTCCCGGTAGGAACGCGGACCCTGCAGTCCCGGTAGGAACGGGGGCTCTGGGATCCCGGTAGGAACGGGGGCTCCGGGGTCCCGGTAGGAACGAGGGCTCCGGAGTCCCGGTAGGAACGGGGGCTCCGGGGTCCCGGTAGGAACGGGGCTCTACAGTCCCGGTAGGAACGGGGACCCTGCAGTCCCGGTAGGAACGGGGGCTCTACAGTCCCGGTAGGAACGGGGGCTACGGGGTCCCGGTAGGAACGAGGGCTCCGGGGTCCCGGTAGGAACGGGGGCCCTGCAGTCCTGGTAGGAACGGGGCTCTTCAGTCCCGGTAGGAACGGGGACCCTGCAGTCCCGGTAGGAACGGGGGCTCTTCAGTCCCGGTAGGAACGGGGGCTACGGGGTCCCGGTAGGAACGGGGACTCCGGGGTCCCGGTAGGAATGGGGCTCTTCAGTCCCGGTAGGAACGAGGGCTCCGGGGTCCCGGTAGGAACGGGGACTCTTCAGTCCCGGTAGGAACGGGGACTCCGGGGTCCCGGTAGGAACGGGGGCCCTGCAGTCCCTGCATGGGCAGAGGGTGCCCGTAGAGCCCAGGGCCCCAGAAGGGCTGGGGAATCCCGGTAGGAACGGGGCCCCCGGGGTCCCTGCATGGGCAGAGGGTGCCCGTAGAGCCCAGGGCCCCAGAAGGGCTGGGAAATCCCGGTAGGAATGGGAGTCTCGAGGGTCCCAGAAGCACTGGAGGTTCCTGAGGTCCTGGGGGTCCCCAGCTGGGGATGGAGGGGCTCCAGGAGCACTGGGGGAATCCCAAAGAACCAGGTGGGGCTGGGGGCTGCCTGGCAAGTCCCAGCAATGCTCCCATTTGCCCCCCAGCCTTATGCCCCGCTTTTTCCATGGATACACCAGAGCCAAAGTTGTGGGAACCCCCAGAGACCACCCTGCTGAGTGGTTTCACCATTTCCAGCTCCGTGCCCTTCCGCTTGCACAACAGCCGGTGGGCTGTGCCACCACCACAGCCCTGTCATTGTCGCTGCCACAACCCCAAACCGGCCTGTGACCTCTGGGCTGTCCCCTCCTGCAGGTCCCCAAGCCACCTGGGAGGGTGTAAGCCCCCTGTGTGAGCCCCCCGGAGTGTCCTTCCCTGTGTCAGCCCCCAAATCCCAACCGTCCCCGCTGCTCCCACTCGAGAAATCCCAAACAAGGCAGCACTGTCCCCACTCAGCCGGGTCTCTGTCCCACGCCTGTCCCCAGCCATCGGGTGGCCCTGGCTGATAATACCCCAAGTGTTTGTGACCTCGTTTCAGCTGCAGAGCTCTTGGTTTTGTAATTTTTTTTTTGGTGTTTGTGCTGCCAGAGGACATTGTCCCCCTTGCAGCCCTCCCAAAACTGTTGAGCCCAGCCTGCTCAGCCCCGGGTCCCTTCTCAGAGAGGGACATCTCAGTCTTTGGCCTGTCACTTGTGACCAAAGAGCAAGGGTGACCTCCAGCTTCTTGTGAAGCTGCTCAGCCAAACTGCACCCCAAAAACACAGCAGGAGGGATCAGCATCCTCCAAAGGGCTCCCAGCTGGAACCTTCTCACTGTGCTGAGTGCTGGAGGAGCTGAGCTGAGACCCAGGGTCTATTTTGGAGCAGGAACAGGAGATCCTCTTTGCCCATGACAGTGCTGGAGGAGGAGGAGGAGGAGGAGGAGGAGGAGGCAGAAATAGCCTGGCTGAAAGCCGAGCGCTGGCAGAACTGCTTTTGGCATCATCAGCAATGAGCTGCATGCAGGGAACAGGGAGGAAAAAAAAAAAAAAAAAGACCCTAAAGCACCAAAAGAATGTTGATCTCAGGCAAAGCCCAGGGAGAGGAGGGCAAGGGCTGCTCTCAGCCTCTCAGGTGTGTGGATCTGGCCCTAAAAAAAGGGTGTTTGGGGTCTGAGGGGTTGCATTGGGGGTTTCTTTGTTGCCCCTCCGACACCTGGCATCAGCTCTGGGGGAAAGTGGGGTGTGAGGTGCCCCCAACCTGGGTGAAGCCCCCCTCAAGCCCTGGCAGTGATGACAGTTTGGGGTGTCTCCCTCTATTTGTAGTTCCACGTTCTGGCTTTGGCCACAAAGCTGGGATTATTTTTGCCGAGTGACCTTATAGGACCAAAATATCCTCAGTCTCATATTTAAATAAAAATAAAAATAAAAATAAAAATTAAAATTAAAATTAAAATTAAAATTAAAAAAATAAAATAAAAATAAAATAAAAAAATAAAATAAAATAGAAATAGAAATAAAAATAAAAATAAAATAATAATAAAAAATAAAAATAAAAATAATAAAAAAATAAAAATAAAAATAAAATTTAAAAAATAAAATAAAAATAAAAAATAATAAAAAATAAAAATAAAAATAAAATTTAAAAAATAAAATAAAAATAAAAAATAAAAATAAAAATAAAAATAAAAAATAAAAATAAAAAATAATTAAAAAATAATAAAAATAAAAATAAAAATAAAAATAAAAATTAAAAATAAAAATAAAAATTAAAAATAAAAATAAAAATAAAAATAAAAATCCTCACATTTTCGAGGGGTTTCTTTAAGCCAAATTTCCCTGCGTTCGGCCTGCACAAGGTTTAGGGGCACCAAAGCACCCCGTATCTTCACATGCAGGTAAAAAGAAATTATTTCCCAGCTCCTCCCAGACTAAAAACGCCCCGATAAGCAGAGCAAAAAGCTTCAGCACTGAGCTGCGTTTAATATATCCTCATCTTGGGGGTCCAGCGTGCAAAATCCCCCCCTCCCCACCCCGCCCCTCTCCTCCGCCCCTGCCCATCCTCCCCCTCCCTTGCGCGGGTGGGATCCGCTGACTCATCTGCCATCATCACCATCACCATCATCACCATCATCATCCTCCCCCCACCACGAGGAAGGGCACTTCGAGGGGCTGCATTGCAGACCCAGCCGAGCCAGCAGACAAAAGCGACGCTGCAGCACCGCCCGCGGCTCCCCCGGCACAAAGAAACCCCGGCCGGCATCGAGCTCCTCCGCAGGTAAGGGATGCTCGGCCGGGGAGGATGCTCAGCCACGGGATAATTTTTATTCTGGGTGGAGAGGGGGTGTTGGGATTTCTTTTTTCTTTATTTTTTTCTTTTCTTTTTTTTTTTTTTTTTTTTTTTTTTTAGGGGGAAATAAGGATACAGCCAGGATAAAGGTGATTTTTGCCCCCGTGGGAAAAAATGCTTTTTTTTTTAGGGGTGATAACGCGACACAAGAGGGGTTTTTCCCCCCTCCTTTTGCTGGGTATTTGATTAGTTTACTGGTCAATTATTTGGTTATTTTACTTGTCGCTAAACTCTCTTTACTCCCCCCCTCTCTCTTGTCACTAAACTCCAATTTTTTCGCCCTTTGAAGCTTAAAAATCCATATCCACAACGCTCATCACCATTCATAATTCTCTGCTCTTGTGCTGCAAAAAAAAACCTCACGGATAGATCCCTAGGGATGGACCCTTAGGGATGATAAATTTATAAAATTTATGAACGAGACTATTTTAAAGTCCTGTGGCTCAGTTTACCCAGAGGGGGTGACACAGGAGCCTTTCATAGCCTCTGAGTGACATCCAGAACCTTAAATTTAGCAGCTGATCAGCCCTCACCGCACAGACAGGGCACGATCCAAAGTATGCCTGAATCATCCTTGAGAATTCCGATTGCCGAGACTTAAAAACGAGGAAAAAAAAAGAAAAAAAGAGGATGTTTGGGGTTAGTCTGCTTTTTTTTTTCCCCCACCTCCGATGCCACAATCGAGGAGGTGAATGACATAATCCTGCCGGGGAGTGACTCAGCTCCTGCCGTGGAAGAAGCTGATCCATGTCTTGCTCTGTTCTTTTTCCCGATTTTTGGTGGCTCGGGGTGGGGCTGCAGGGAGGGGGAATTCTGCAGCAGGGAGGGATGGATGGAGGGATGGGTGGATGGATGGGTGGATGGGATGGAGGGATGGATGATGGATGGATGGATGGATGGGATGGATGGATGGATGGATGGATGGATGGATGGAGGGATGGATGGATGGATGGATGGATGGATGGAGGGATGGGATGGATGGATGGATGGATGATGGATGGAGGGATGGATGATGGATGGATGGATGGATGGGTGGATGGAGGGATGGATGGATGGACGGCACTGCAGGGATGGATGGGATGGAGGGATGGATGGATGGATGGATGGATGGACGGATGGATGGATGGAGGGATGGATGGATGGATGGATGGATGGATGGATGGACGGACGGCACTGCAGGGATGGGTGGGGTGCGGTGGGAATGCCGGGCGAGGCTCCTTCCAGCCTTTTCTAGAGGGTTCGGTCATGGGAGGGAGGGAGGGAGGGATGGGGTGGGATCGGAGGGAGGGGGCTGCACAGGGATCCCCCCCTCACTGCATGGGGATTCATTCGGCACAGGGAGAAGGACACCCCTGGGTGCAGGTGGTGCCAAAAAGGTTCTTCTGGATGCTGCTTCCCCACCTCTGCTCCCCGGGGCCGGCAGGATGGATTTCAGGAGGAGCAGAATCCCCACCCTGCCCTCCCCTCCCCACGCTGTTTGGGTGGGGAAACTGAGGCACGGCATGAAAAAGTCCCTGGGGCTCCCCCTCCAAATTACAATGCAGGAAAGGGCTGTGGATAAAACTCTGGCAGAGCACGAGCCTGCTGTTAGACCCAGCCTAGATTCAAAGCTCCACAACCCCACGCTCTCCTACACCCTCAGCTCCTTTTTGGGGATTATCCTGTGGGACAAAATGGCCACACCTGAGATTTCTGGCCAACTTTGGGGCAACTCCTTGCGTCTCTTGGTAGAGCTTTTTCTCTTCCTCTTCTTTCCCCTCACGCCCTTCACAGCCTGAAAATGCTGGACACCATCAGCAGCCAGTACGACTCCTTCATCTACTGGAGGATGCCCATCCCACGGCTGGACATGGCCGAGCTGGAGGGGCTGGGGCTAGCAGACATGGCCCTCTACAAGCCCAAAGGAGGGCTGGGCAAGCTCGGGGACCGGGGCAACCAGGACCTCTCCCAGGAAGAGGACAATCTGCTGCAGTTCAACAGCTTTAACTTCTGGCGAGCTCCCATTGCCAGCATCAGCTCCTTAGATTTCGATTTAATCTGAAGCCTTTCCTGCCTGGCCTTGCTCCCCCCCACCCCTGCTCTTTCTCTCTCCGCCAGGCATGCCAGGATTTGGTTTTGTTGTCAGTTTGGAGGATGTTGGGTTGTTTTTTTGGGTTTTTTTTTTTTGGTTTCTGGGCTGTTTTGCCGTCGCTAATTCGCTCAGTTCACCGCGGCCTTGACGGTGATGGGCTCCCCAAAAATCTCCAACCTCTCTCCACCCTCTCCCCCTTTTCCTCCTGGAATCACAACGGTGCAAGTGAGAGGGGGAACAGCACCAGGGGGGCAAAAACACAAGGGGAGGGGGCAGAAACAACCCCCCCTCATCGCCCCTCTCCTTTTCCAGAGGGTTTGGGAGGTGCCACCCCCGCCGTGTCAGTGTGACCGTGGCTGTCCCCACCCTGTGTGACAATCCCTCAGCTCATTCTTGTGTGCTTTTTAAAGAAACTCATTTGGGCAGACGGGCCAAATGGGAATCGCCCTCATTTTGCAGAAAGCATTGACCCTCTGTGCATCCCCCTGGCCCAATTTCTCAAAAATCTGCTTCATCCCTTAACCTTCCCCTCGGGAATGCAAGGTGGAAGAGGCAGGGATGTGCCTAAGATATCAGCACAAACCTCCTTCTTATGTAAAATAATCACTTTGAGCCTTGTGGGATGAGCCCAAGCAGAAAAAAAATTATGTCCAGGAGGGTAACCAGACATGGAAATGCTCTGACTTTGCTTGGTGGGGTCAAGGCCGGATGTTTATTGCCCCAAATTTGATTTTTTTCATCCTTTTTTAATGCCCTACGTGGTTTATTCCCGGTGCAACTGCTGACTGGAACAAACGCTGGGTACATTGGTCTGGAAGGTTGATGGGGCGGAGCTGAAAGACGGGGAATTTAGTTTGATCTTAACCCCAAATGAAAATATTTCAGGTTTTCCACCCACTTAATCGCTTTGAAAACAACAACCAACAATGCTGCATTCATTCAAGTGGAAGCCTTGAGTTTTCTCCGGGGAGATTTTCACCTGCTGAGGTTTTTTTTTTTTTCTGAGCATCATCTCAAAAATGGGGGGGAAAAACCCAACCTGGAATAATTTTGGGCTTTTAAACAGTTTTGTTTTTTTTTCCTTCCCCAAGATTGTTTTCTGGGATTGGTTTGTGTTCTTGAATGTGCTTTTTTGGGGGTTTGATTGGGATGAAGTGATGTGGAGCATCCCAAAATCATCCTGAGAGTTTGGGGGGTATGTGGCTGGGGGCAGGCTGAGGCAGCACTTAAAAAGTGCCAAAAATAGGCAAATATCAGAAAAAAAATCTGCATTCTACTATGAAAATTGGATGCAGCTCTCCTGTAATCTCCGGAAATAATCAAGTGTGCTGATTTTGAACCATCTGTGTAAAACCAGAGGTGAAAAATGTAAACTCTCCTCTGCAGAGCTGTTTGACTTCTGTGTTCCCAGCTAGGAAAACATGCAAAAGAAGTATTTATTATGAAACTTTAAATAAAATCAGTTAAAAACATACACATTCCCGTGGACATGTAGACTGGCATCAAGTTCTTTGGCATTAAAATGTCTCAAATGTCTTTACAGTGAGCTGAGAACTCACCCCTCTGTCTCTGCACTCGCTGTGGAAGACTTAAACGTGGAAAAACTAAGCCTAAAGGATTATTATAAGCACACTAATGACATTAGAAAAACTAAGCCTAAAGGATTATTATAAGCACACTAATGACATTATTTACACTTCAGCTTTTCCAAGCCCCACAGGAAAACAGCCCAGAGAAGAAATACGCCCCAGAGCTCCAGTTTTACCTCAAAAGAAGGGCATTTTGGGCAAGCCAGGGGCACCCAAGGGAGTAAAACACCTTGGAGAGGGGGGTTTGGCAGCCTGAGGGGAGCTAAATCCCGGACTGGAAAGCACTCAGAAGGGACAGATATGCTCGAACTACTGAAATACACACATATAAATAGAGACATATTTATAAATCCTAATGATTAAAGTTTCAAAGGACACCCAAACCAACCCGCCTCAGTGAGGCGCCGCCGCCATTTTATACTTGGCGCAAAAACGCCTCAGCCGGATCTAACTCCGGGGACGCGTCACGGCGCGCCGGCTCTACTGAACCGATATCCTTCCGCCAGAGGAAAACATTCCCCTGCCAGGCCTCTCCCGACGGCCCCAGGGTGGGGAGGACGACGGAGAGAAAGAGGAGAAATTCCCACATTCCCCACAGTTCCCGCTGCGGCAGAGAGAGCGCGGGATCAGCCCGACTTTTCTCCGCCCGCCTCGGAGGGACTCTTTTGTTGCCGGTCCTGTATCCTTCCGCCGCCTCCCGGGCTCGCTGCCGGGGCCGCCATTTTGTGAGGCCGCGGCGGGAGGGGCGGAGGCAGCGGCGGGGGCGGGCCCGGGAGGGGCCGAGAGCCGTGAGCGGGGCCGGGCCTGCTGGGCCGTGAGGGGCTTCGGGGACCCCCGTGAGGGGAAGGGTTATGATTTTGGGGGTCTGAGGAGGGAGGACCCCTCTGAGGCGTTCAGAGGACTCCTAGCGAGAGAAAGGGCTGGAGGACCCTCTGTGAGGGGCGATCTTGGGGGTCTGAGGAGGGAGGACCCCTGTGAGGCGTTCAGAGGACTCCTAGCGAGGAAAAGAGCTGGAGGACCCTCTGTGAGGGGCGATCTTGGGGGTCTGAGGAGGGAAGACCCCTGTGAGGCATTCAGAGGACTCCCAGTGAGGGAGGGGGCTGGAGGACCCTCTGTGAGGGGCGATCTTGGGGGTCTGAGGAGGGAGGACCCCTGTGAGGCGTTCAGAGGACTCCTAGCGAGGGAGGGGGCTGGAGGACTCTTGTGAGGGGCGATCTTGGGGGTCTGAGGAGGGAAGACCCCTGTGAGGCGTTCAGAGGACCCTCTGAGAGGAGCGATTTTGGGGGTCTGAGGAGGGAGGACCCCTGTGAAGCGTTCAGAGGACTCCTAGCGAGGGAGGGGGCTGGAGGACTCTTGTGAGGGGCGATCTTGGGGGTCTGAGGAGGGAGGACCCCTGTGAGGCGTTCAGAGGACTCCTAGCGAGGGAGGGGGCTGGAGGACTCTGTGAGGGGCGATCTTGGGGGTCTGAGGAGGGAGGACCCCTATGAGACGTTCAGAGGACTCCCGGTGAGGGAGGGGGCTGGAGGACCCTCTGTGAGGGGCGATCTTGGGGGTCTGAGGAGGGGGGGACCCCCGTGTGGTGGGAGAACAATTCCCATCACAAACATCCCATCTCGCCCTTCTTACACCGAGGCAAGTTCTCAATCTCTTCTCTAGAGCAAACGCCAAAACTACCTCAGGTAAGGTCTTAGGGGACCTCGAGTGTGAAAACCTCGGGGGGAAAAAAAAAAAAAACCCAAAAAAACCCCAAAAAAAAACCAAAAAAACCCCACACCAAACTACAAACAAACCCCAAACCTAGGTTTGCTCTCCAGTAGAGGGCAGATGGGTATTTAGGAAAGGAAAAGTGCTGAAATGTAGCCAAACAACGCCCAACTGCTGCTTCCTGCCCCAGAATGTTTTCACCAGGCGAGGTGAGGGAGGAGGATCCTACAACTGCTGGAAATAAAAGGTGGTTCCAGTAGCTGCTGAGCTCGGCCGCCCTGGAAAAAAGTGGATTTGGCTGATTGCAACAGAGGAATAATGAGAATTCCTGCCCGTGCCAAATCCTGAGAATGGAG
Organism: Phylloscopus trochilus trochilus; assembly: GCA_016584745.2. Classification (NCBI taxonomy): domain Eukaryota; kingdom Metazoa; phylum Chordata; class Aves; order Passeriformes; family Phylloscopidae; genus Phylloscopus; species Phylloscopus trochilus. The sequence continues at coordinate 34,361 of WQNJ02000318.1, read as the reverse complement.
CCCTTTGCTTTGCTCTTTACTGCCAGTGTTGTGTGTTTTGCTTTGTGTAAACGTTGAGCAAGGAAATTCCTGGGTAAGCAAGGTCGAAGGGATGTGTAGATTACTCCTTATTTATTGGAGCCCATATTAGATGGAAATAAATAGGTTTCCCCTTGTTCTTTGAGCTTTATTTTGGCAGCGAAAACCCATTTAATTTGGTTCTAAGTGCGAATTCTTTTTGAGTAATCCCATTTTTTTTCTAATAATAATTAGAATAATTATTAATTATTCTAATAATAATTCCTGGGTAAGCAAGGTCGAAGGGATGTGTAGATTACTCCTTATTTATTGGAGCCCATATAAGATGGAAATAAATAGGTTTCCCCTTGTTCTTTGACCTTTATTTTGGCAGCGAAAACCCATTTAATTTGGTTCTAAGTGCGAATTCTTTTTGAGTAATCCCATTTTTTTTCTAATAATAATTAGAATAATTATTAATTATTCTAATAATAATTCCTGGGTAAGCAAGGTCGAAGGGATGTGTAGATTACTCCTTATTTATTGGAGCCCATATTAGATGGAAATAAATAGGTTTCCCCTTGTTCTTTGAGCTTTATTTTGGCAGTGAAAACCCATTTAATTTGGTTCTAAGTGCAAATTCTTTTTGAGTAATCCCATTTTTTTTCTAATAATAATTAGAATAATTATTCTAATAAATATTAATAATTTCTAAGTGAAATTTGGTGTATTTGGGGAAACCCAAAGTGTTGTTTCTCCGCAGTCTTGAGGCTGCTGAAGCTTTATGGGAAGCTTTTTGGCCTCATCCTGCAAAACATTTATGCATGTGAATAATTCTTTGGTTGAGTGGGACTGTTCACCTGTGTGAATATTTGCTTAGCAATTAGAGAGTGCTTTTGAATCCTGACATTCCCAGCCTGACCTCTCTGCTCTCAGCAGCACTCCAAGCCCTGCTCTCAAAGCTTTCAGAGCCTCGAAGCTCTGAAAAATCCCTAATTTAAAGCAGGGGGGTAAAAAAAAAAAAGATCAGGAACAGCCCTGTCTGCTGCTCCCAGGGGTGAATTCTGTATTTCCCACGAGATGGCCTCAGCCACCGCTTTCATTTTAACAAAAAACATCGAATTTTAACGCTTCCCGATAAAGATTATTTTTTTTCTTGTCCTGCTTCTGTTTTTAAATGAGAACAAGGATCTTTAGCTGGGGAATTAATGTGGTTACAAAGGTGCTGAAAACTCCAAGCTTGGGCTGTTTTCACCTGCCAACCTGAGTATGCAACAAGCGTGATAAACTTGCTAAATCAAGTTAAAACAAAAAAAAAAAAAACAAAAAAAAAAAAGAAAAAAAAAAGAAAAAAAGAAAAAAAAAAAAGAAAAAAACCCCCAACCAAACCAAAAAAAAAACCCCCCCCAAAAAAAAAACCAAAAAAAAAAAAAAAAACCCAAAAAAAAAAAAAAAAAAAACCAAAAAACAAAACCCCAAAAAAACCAAAAAAACCCCCACAAAAAATCCCAAAAAATACAAAAAAAAAAAGAAAAAAAAACCAGGTTGCAAGGGTTAAATGAGAAGAACTTTAGGTGAACTTCCCTCTCTGTGCCTATAATCTGTTGATCTCTGCTGAGGAACAGGATCTAATTTTGTTTTTTTTCCCCTTTTAAAGAGGAATTGTGGGTTCTCTGCACTGAGCTTGCGCCCGTTTAGGTAATTTCCTGTCCCATTCTTACAGAATCTGCATTGAAATGGAGCTGCTGTGGTGAATTGCAGGAAGAAACATTGTTTTGGGGGCTGAGAATTGTTTATCTCATTTCAGCCAATATCCCATTGCAGCCAGCCTGCTTTTGGAGTGATTTATTGATTGAATCCCCCTTCAAACTTAATTAAAGAAACAGTGATGGATACCAATAGATATAACTTAATTTCTGTTAAATTTTAAATGAGCCACCGTGTCTGGTGTTGTCATGTGCAGCCCTTGATGTGCTTTAACAGTTATTAAAAAAAATAAATTATAATAAAAATGGAAACCCTCTGCTGCTGTAACATACAAACCTGGACAAACAGTTCAAACCTCAAATGTTTCCTGTCCCCATGTTGAGGCTCTGATAACTCCTCCTTACAGAAAGATTCGTGTTGTTTTTTAAAAATCATCTTTTATGCCGCTTGACCTTTAATTAACTTCGGATTCAGGAATTTGATAAAGTGGAAGTTTATCTCATCCCCTCACTTCTCAATTCCGCTCTCTTCCCCAAAGCTAAGCAATTTATTTTAATTTTTTTTTTTCCTTAGAGTCTAGAGACAAGTAATTTAAATTCCTGAAGCTGCTGGTGCCACAGCACTGATTCCTTGACCCCGTGGTGCTCAAGTTTTTTCCTCTCTGGCACCCAGCACAGGTCAGGTCCCAGTTTCCTGTGCTGGGAGCAGGATGCAGCCAAGGGAAAGGGCAGGGAAGGAAACTTTGCAGAGCCACAGTGGCTGAACCTCTGCCTCCTTCTCATTTGCATCCTGCTCCTTATTAATCTGCACAAAATACAATTATTGAGGCTGTGAAAAAACCTCCAAGATCCTCAATCCGACCTTCAAATGGACTCGATGCTCTTGGAGGTTTTTTTTTTTTGAACCTTCCAGCTACGCTGGGTTTTACCCTGAAAACTTTTGTTTTGCTGAGCTGTACTTGTGTTGTTTTCTTTCCCCTGCTAAGCTCTGCTGTATTCTCACATTGTTTTCCATAATCCCAGCACACACACACTCCAGCCTTTCCCCTTCTGTTTCTATTCAAGGAAGAGAGAAGGAAACCCTGAAACTCTTTTCTCTGATGTCTGCTTGATTTCCCAAGGCAAGAGGGGGAGGAAATGATGGAAGATGGATTGTGCCACTGTCCCCAGAGCCACCTGCCCCTGCCAGCAAGGTGAGAAGCAACCAGATTCAATCCCAAAAGGAAAAACATTCCAGCTCCTGTGAGCCTGGAAAAACCTTCCAGCTCCTGTGAGTTTGGAAAAACCTTCCAGCTCCTGTGAGCCTGTGCAGCTCACTGGCTCTGAGGGGTTGGGAGGGCTCAGTGTCCGTGGTGCTCAAACCACGCTGGAATATTTTGAGTTTTTTCCTGGAAACCCAGCACCCTCAGGAGGAGAAATGCCAAAAAAATTGGCCGTTGCCTCTTTGGCAGAGATTCTTCCTTTATCCTGTGGGCTAAATGTCTCTCAGTCTGGGAGTAAATCATCCAACTGATGAAACTCCAACCTCTTACTCCATCATTTATCTAAAATTTCATTAATATCAGCCTCAACCCACCTTGTCCTCCCATTAAACTGCCCGGGCCGCTGTCACCTCGTTCTTTTATGAGACAGATCCCACTCTGCTGGTGTTCAGCAGAGCAGGGCACAGCTCCAGAACTCTGGTTTTTTTTTCCTCAAGGGGATGTCATTCCCCAGCCTTGCCTACTACCGCCAATTCTTCCAGCGTGTCCCAGGGATACTCGATTATTTGGATTAACTTCGGGGCAGGAAAAAGAGGATTAGGAAGCGGAGCCCCGCTCTTTAATTCGTGCACGGAGACGGGGTTACATCAGTTCTGTCTGTTTACAGACTTGCCCCGCTGCAAAACAGTTTTCTAAAGCTGTTAATTATTCTGAATGATTTGCCAAATTAACTACAAATCACTCCTGGCTTGGGACCCGCCAAGGAAGACAAAGGGGGAACTGTTTAGGTGGCGCTACCTTCAGTCACTCACATGAGCTTTCTCCTCCCTGCTTGGCCAAATTTTGCCTTCCCAAAGCAAAAACTCAATGTTTACAGATTGAAAATATTTACTCCCTGAAAATTTGCAGCTCTTGCATGTGCTTAAAGCTGCTTGGGATCTTAGAGACAGGAATTATCCAGGAGAGCTTTCTGTTCCTCTCCTTCACCCTGTCTGGGCTGGTAGTTCCAATACAGAGGCATCAAAATGATAATTTTTTCTTTTTTTTCCCTCACATGGTTCTTTTTAAGATGAAAATTTTTAACTTTGGATTCTGTCAACCCCATTTCAGACTTGGAATTGTCTCCAATTCCAAGAGGCAAGGAGTGGAACCAGGAGTGGGTGATTCCAAGGAACACAAGTTTGGAATTTGACTGTGCTGTGGGGTGGGGGGCTCTGCCAAAGCCCCTCAGAGCAGAGCTGAGCCCGGGGGTCTCCCTGTGACAAACCCAGAGCTCAGGGGTTTTACTGGGATGATTTAGGATTCCTTGGTAGGAGCTGGGCATAATCCAGGTCTCAGCAATAAAGCAGGAAGTAGAATATTTGCCTAAATATTTTAAAATATTTAAAATATTAAATTTGCCTAAATATTTTAAAATATTTAAATATTTTAATATTTTTTTATTATTATTTTGGGTGTTTTGATGAAAAACCTCCCTGAAATTCCTCCTGGAAAAAGCAGATAAAGGTTGCTTTTCCCTGAGAGCGTGAGATGCTCCATGCTCCAAACATTCAACGTTGCCTCAATCCGAAAATTAAAAAGTTTGGAAGAATCAGATGATGGATAAAAGGGAAAAAATCCCTTCCACACCTCTGCAAATGCATAAAGCAACACGCCAAGAAATTATTTTTTTATTGCCATTTGAGATCTGCTCCCTGGGATTTGCAGGGAGACCTTGCACAAGCTCTGTGGAATTCCCAGGCAGCTCAGCACTAATCCAGCTGCTCTGGCACGGTGGGATTCCTTCCCATTCCCAACAATGCAGGTATTGACATCCCAGAATAAGCTGTTGGATCACCTGGCTGGCTGGAATTTTGTGGAAAAGCTTTGGATCTCTGCAGGTCAAGGTTTCAAAGCATTTTTTTTGCATGGCAGGGAGGCTGGAGGGAGCAGCCCTTGGCACTGTGGTGGGCACACAGAAATCCAACCTGGGAGCCTGGTTGTCTTTGGAGATACAAATGTTTTTGAGCCTCAAAAATTTAGTGTAATTGCACTAAGAAAATGTCACTTTTGTAAACTTAAAATTTCTATTTTCAAAGAACTAAAACCTTTTTTTTTTTTAACACGCAGCTGATCTGTATTTTCCCTTTCCCGCTGCCACCCTCACTTATTGTCACCCTTCTCCTCAAAAACAGGTGATTTTGCCAAAAAATCCCTTCAGCTGGGGGAAAAAACAACTTCCCTTGTGGAAGAGAAAATGAAAAAAAAAACCACAAAAAGTCCGTGAGGCTCATGGGAACTGCTTTGGGTTATTTTTGGAGGAAACAAAACTGAGGATGTTGTCACCTTTGGGGAGGGGAATCCCCTGCTTTCATTTTTGGAAGTATCCTTGTACCAAAACCGACCAAAAAACTGGAGGAGGATTTGATCTTTGCCTGGAATTCAAACCCGGCTGCATTCCCCCCCAGCTTTTCCACAGAAAAATAAACACCAGGAGCTTTTGAAAGCCCAAAACAGCACATTTTTGGTCGGTAAATTCCCTCCCACAGCAGCCCGGGCCGGGCTGTGCCGTGTCAGGGCTTTTCCTGCCCGCGCCTCCTCCGGCCCTTCCCGAGCCTGGGCAGGAGAGCCCTGTCGGTCTGGCCTCTCATTAGCGCGGTTCGGGGTTAATTAACACGCTCCGGGGTTAATTAGACACGTGTTTCCCCTGCTGTGACCAGCTCTGAGCTGGGTTTTCTTTATCTTAAAGCTCTGCAGACACCCGGGGAAGGGGAACACAGACCTGGGGAGTGGGGCTGAGCTCCCTCCCTCCCTCATCCCCTGCTGGGGGCAAACCCAGTTATTTCATTAATTCATTAATTCATTATTTCATTATTTCATTAATTCATTAATTCATTATTTCATTATTTCATTATTTCATTATTTCATTATTTCATTATTTCATTCATATTCATTATTTCATTAATCTGGACTTGTGTTGTTTTGATCACTGAAGAAATCAGGGAGAGATTCCCCGAGTTTTGGGACAAGAAGGGCTTGGCTCCCCCCTCTTCTGCCAAGGGGAAAAATGCTCTGGAACGCAGAAATTTCAACATTTACGCTCCTTTTTTGTTCTGTATTTTTTATTAAAATCCTGCCCCACTGTTTTGGTGCCCTGGCCCAGCCTTGGTCCTACACAGTAGGATGGGCTGGGCCATGTGTCCCCCTTCCTGGTGTCCCCAAGGGGGGGGTGACAGCGACTCCCATCCCCCCCCCCTCCCCAAACAGAAAATAAATTAGAAAGAATAAAAAAAAAAAAAGCAAAACCAGAGGGATGGAAGACATGGAGACTTTGTCACCTCAGTGTGGGGACACTGGGATCCCTGTCACCTCTGGGCTGTCCCCTGGGAGACGCAGGGACCCCCAATCACCCTGCTGGGGGGGTCGTGCTGGTGACACAGCCGTGTCACCCCCGAGGGAGGTGACACCTCGGGGTGTCCCCAGCTGCAGTTGGGGTACCCCGGGAGGGTCTCAGGGCCGCCCTGGGGCCGCGGGCAGCAGCAGCGGCTTGGGGAGCACGGGGGGCTTCATGGACAGGGAGCGCTCCAGGCCGCCGGGCCGGGGTCCCCAGGGTGTCCCCCCCGGTGTCCCCAGCGAGTGCATGCGGGTGAGACCCCGCGCCGGCCCGGGGGGGCTCACGGGGGTCCCCCCCAGCGAGTGGCTCTGTGCCAGCGGCCGCCGTGGAGGCGGGGGGCTGTCGGGGGGCACATCCAGCCGCACCGGGGCCCGGTCGTGGGGTCCGAAGGGGGGACCGGGACCGGCGGAGCGAGGCAGCACCCGGTTGGTGAAGGAACCGGTGCCCGGAGGGGTCACGGGCCACCCCGAGCCCCCCTGCAGCCGCTGCAGCATCTCCTCCCGGGCCGCCTTGGCCGGGGGGCCCGGCCCGGGGGGCTCCGCGGGGCCCAGGGCGGCGGCGTGGCCGCGCCGGGGCTCCCGGTCCCGGGGTGCCCGGGCGGGGGGCAGCGCGGGGGGCTCGGGCTCGGGGGCTTCCCGCAGGGTCGCGGCCGCGCCTTGCGGCGGCAGCGCAGGGTACAGGCGAGGGACGGGAGGCTGGGCCGGGGTCCGCGGGGCGCAGGGAGGCTCCGGGGGGGCTTTGGGGACGGCGGGGCGCTGGCAGCAGGTGGCCACCAGCCCGGTGGCCAGGGCACCCAGGGCGAAGGCGCCCAGCACGCAGCCCACCAGCACCGGCACCGGCACCGTCGCTTCGGCCCCCGGCCCGGGGCGCCGCACCCCTGCGGGACCACCCGTGTCAGCCCGGTGCCAGCGGGGGGGTCTGATTCCCACCCCCCCCAGAGACCCCTCGGTCCCACTCACACTCCTGGGGATCCCCCTCCTATCCCTGGATGTCCCGATGGTCTCCCCTCATCCCTCTCCTGTTCGTGGGGTCCCTTCTGGTCACTGGGGTCTTCCCACCCCAGGGTCCTTCTGCTTGGGGTGCCTCTCCTGTCCCTGGGGGTCTCTGGGGTCCTCCCAACTCTGCAGTCCCTCCCCAGTCCTTGGTGCCCCCCTCCCCAATCCCTGGGGTTTCTCTCCCACCCCTGGGACCCCCCTCGCTGGTCCCCAGGGTGCTCAGACAATGTCACTGACCGTGGGCCAGGTCCCCGTCCTTGTCACTGTCCCCTGCAGCCCCTGTGAGAGCAGAGCGGGGTCAGACCAGGCCCCCCCCATGTCCCTTGGAGCCACTCGTGTCCCCTCCACCTCCTCCCCATCCTCTGGCATCACCCACGTGTGTCAGAGCCACCCCGGGGTCACCGTGCTCCCGTCTGCACATCCCCTCATGACCTCGTGTCTCCAGAAATCCCCAAATATTCCCCCGTTCCCAGCGTCCCCCATCTTCCCCCGCTTCACCTTGGCAGGTCCCGCTGATCCCGAGGGATCCCTCCACGTCCTGCTGGAAGCCACTCCTGGGACACACAGAGGGGACATCACCCTCTGTCCCCGCTGTGTCCCCGCACGGGGCAGGGCCCGGGAGGTCGGGGATGAGAGGAGGGGCACTCACGGAAGATCCTCGGAGAAAGGGACGCAGCCCCTGGAGGGCAGCCAGACACAGTAGGGGTCGCGGGCAGCCAGGCAGCTCCTGCGGGGACACGGGGATGCAGCTGCCCTGTCCCCTGCGTGCCCCTGTCCCCTGCCGTGCCCTTGGACACTTCCACGACCTTGCACATCCTTGTGCCTTTGCACTCTCCTCGTCTGTGCCCTTACACTCTTCTCTTGCACACTCCCCTGCCTTGTACACCCCCGTTCCCTCCCCCCCCGGGCCCCGCAGGGCCCCGCTCACCCTCGGCAGGAGCCGTGGCGGGCGCAGCGGCTCAGGGGCAGCCTCAGCAGGCACCCGGCGAAGGCCACGATCAGCTCCCGGCCCGGCAGGTGCATTTCCAGCCCCAGCACCCGGCTGGGGACCCCGGCCCCCCGTGGGCTCCGGCACCTGCGCCCGACAGCACCCAGGGGTCAGCCTGGCACCCCCAAACCCCTACAGCACTCACGGTGCCCGAGAGCCCCCCCAGCACCACCAGCCCCCACAGCGCCCAGAACCCACCCCCCAGACCCCCCAAGCACCCCCAACACCTCAGTGCCCCCCAGCACTCATGGCCCCCACAAGCCCCCCAGCCTCACAGTGCCCCCCATCCCACTCCAGCAGCCCCCCGAGACCCCCAGACCCCAGCCCTGGGCACCCCCATGCCTGCCCCTCACCTCCCAGGCTCGTAGAGGCTGATCTCCTCCAGCAGCAGCGCCTTGCCACTGCTGTCCCTGCTGTCCCTCAGCTCTCGGGTGTCCCCCGGTGCCAGGGTGCCCCCGGGGGGCTGGGTGGTCTCGGGGTGCTGTGCAGCTGCCAGGACCTTCAGCACCCGCCCGTCCTCGGCGCCCAGGAAGAGCACGGTGTGGTTCCCGCGGGGCCCCGCGCCCGTGTCCACGGCCAGCTGGGTCAGCCTGTGGCAGGACACCCGGGTGGGGCTGGGCTTTGCCCCGGGGGCTTCCTGCACCCTCCCGCGGCCCCGCACACCCTTCACACGAGCCTTGCACACGAGGACCGCCCCCACCCTGCAGCACCCTCAGCCCACGCACACCCCGACCCTCCTCACAAGAGCTATTCCTTGTCCCCCAAGGCCACTCCTGCCACAAATCCACCCCGTCCCCGAGGCCACCCCGTCCCCGAGGCCACCCTGTCCCCGAGGCCGCCCCGTCCCCGAGGCCACCCCGTCCCCGAGACCGCCCTGTCCCCGCACCTGGTGCCGGTGTGGGTGAAGAGGGGCCGCCCGCCCGCGGGCCCCACGGCGCCGTGCAGCAGCGGGTGCTCCTTGGCGAACAGCAGCGTCTCGTCAGGGAAGTCCCCAGAGGTGACAACACCGGCAGCAGGTCCCATCCCGGCACAACAGCCCGGCCTGAGGCACAGTTGGTGTGGGGACACGGTGGCACCCGAGGGTGTCCCGGTGTGGGGGTGGGTGGGGGGGTACCTGGGCTGAGGGACCCTGTCCTCTGGCACCGGGGTCCAGGTGGCCCCACGGGGCTCGGCGAAGGGACCCTCGAACGACCGCTCCACGTCTGCCAGGTAGAAGGCGCAGACGGCCGAGCCAGGGATGCTGCGGTGACAGCAGGGGGGACAGGATGGCCTCGGTTTGACCGGGGGCCCCTCCGTGTCCTACGTGTGTGCCCTGTGTGTGTGTCCCTGTGTGCTGTCCCTCTGTCCCCATTTGAGTCCATCCCCACGTTCCCCTGAGTCCATCCCCACATCCCCCTATCCCCCTGGGCAACCCCCTCCTTGTGTACACATGTGAGTCCGTGCTCATGTCACCATCACCCTGTCCCCATGTCCCTGTGTCCCCATGTCCCCATGTCCCCGTGTCCCCGTGTCCCCATGTCCCTGTGTCCCCATGTCCCCACATGCCCATGTCCCCGTTTTCCCATGTCCCCATGTCCCTATGTCCCCGTGTCCCCGTGTACCTGTGTCCCCATGTCCCCATATCCCTGTGTCCCCATATCCCTGTGTCCCTATGTCCTTGTGTCCCTGTGTCCCTGTGTTCCCATGTTCCCATGTCCCCATGTCCCTATGTCCCTGTGTCCCCATGTCCCCATCTTCCCATATCCCTGTGTCCCCATGTCCCAGTGTCCCTGTGTCCCCATGTCCCCACATCCCCATGTCCCTGTGTCCTTGTGTCCCCGTGTCCCCAAGTCCCCACATCCCCATGCCCCCATGTCCCCATATGCCCATGTCCCCGTGCCCCCATATCCCCATGTCCCCACATCCCCACATCCCCATGCCCCCATGTCCCCATATCCCCATATCCCCATATCCCCATATCCCCATGTCCCCATATCCCCGTGTCCCCGTGTCCCCATGCCCCCATGTCCCCATGTCCCCATATCCCCATGTCCCCATGTCCCTGCCTGTTGGGTTGGGTGCCAAAGAGGGCGAGCACAGCGGGGCGCCCGTGCAGGCTCTGCGGGGGTGTCACGGCCTCCAGGACGTCGAAGTAGAAGACGGTGTCCCCGGGGACGGAGCACTGCAGCCGCACCTTCAGGAAGGACGTCCAGCGCCGCTCCAGCACCCGCGGGGACCCGCCGCGGTCATTGCGGCACACCCGGGCCACCCGGGCCACCAGCACCTGCACGGGAACCCGCCCCAGCACCCGGACACCTGGGGTCAGCATCGGGCCACCCTCGGGGTCAGCACCCAGGGGACCTGCGGGCATTGGCACCCGGCCACCCCTGGGCGTTGTCGCTGTCCCCCGGGCACCTCAGGGCTGACACCTGGTGAGGGGCTCAGGAGTCTCCCCTGCCTCGACCCCTGGGTGCTCCCCCTGTGCCCCCCGTCCCCTGCACCCACCTTGCCCAGGGCGCTGAGCTCCACTGCCACCTCCCTGAAGAAGAAGTAGACATAGGGGCCGTAGGGCAGCGCCTGGACAAAGTGGGGTTCTGGGGGGGGCCAGGGGAGGGCAGAGGGACCGTCAGCCCCTGCCAGCCCCTGTCCCTGTCCCACACCCTTGTGCTCGGCCCCTCCCCTGCGTCCTGCCCCCCTCTGTGTCCCCATGGCCCTGCACCCCCAGATTGCAGCCCTGCACCCCCAGATTGCAGCCCTGCACTCCCTGACTTCATCCCCACATCCTTCCACACCTGTAACCCCTGTCCCAGACCCTCCTGGACCCCCATTCCATCCCCACAGCCCCTCCCATCCCATCCCATCCCACCCCACCCCATCCCATCCCATCCCATCCCATCCCATCCCATCCCATCCCACCCCATCCCCAGAGCCCCCCACCCCGGGGTACCCTGCAGCCAGCGGGAGCTGTACTTGAGGGTGCGCAGGGGAGCCTGCCCGGGGCTCAGGCTGCGGTAGATCACGGCATCACTCGCCTGGAAATCGGCCACCGTGGCCGAGTACAGGCTGCCATCTGCGGGGGGAGGGGACACACACACCGGGTCACCCCTGTGCCCCCCCCGGCCACCCCCGTGTCCCCCCCGCCTGCCCAGCACCCACCGACAAAGAGGGCGACGATGCTTTGCTTGGCGTCAAAGGGGCACCGAGCCTGGCCACTGACCTCGTCGCCCTTCTGTGCCAGGCTGCTCACCTGGGGAGGGGGACACACCCAGAGGCTGTGAGACCCCCCCCTCAACACTCAGCACCCCCTTATGCCACCCCCAACCCCAGCACGGGCACGGCTGAGAACCCCCACACTCATCACCCATCTGGGAACTGCCCTGCTGGGGGGGCTGAGAGCCCCCCACTCATCGCAGCCACCCCCAGCAGGCTGTGAGCCCCCCGCCCCGTCACCCTTGGGGTCCCCACCTGGTAGGTGCGGCAGAGGGGGCTGAAGGCGTTGGTGCCACAGGCCAGGAGGGTCTCGGCGTCGCGGAGCACCAGCACCCGGATGTAGTTGTGACACTCGTCCTGTGAGGGGGGGGACACACGGGGGGGGTCACCCCGGCGTCACCACCTCCCCATGCCCTGAGACCCCTGCCTGCCCCCTCCCCTTGTGCCTTCAAACCCCGCACCCCAAATTCCTGCACCCCAAATCCCTCCTCACCTGCCGCCGGCCCCGCATGGCGCAGTTCTCCCTGTCCTGCGTCTCCCAGGTGAGGTGCTGCCAGGTGAGAGACGGGGGGGGACAGGGGGCTGGGTGGGCACGGGGACCCCTCTCCCCTCTGTGTGCCCCCCCTTGTCCCCAGGGTCCCCCTTACCCGCTCCGGGTACAGCGTCCCTGTGTCCTGCGCCAGGTCGAAGGAGTAGATGTGGTCCCTGGGGGGGAGGCGGTGAGTGTGCAAGGGGGCACAGACAGGGGTGTGCAAGGGGGCACAGACAGGGGTGTGCAAGGGGGCACGGGGGTGTGCAAGGGGGCACAGACAGGGGTGTGCAAGGGGGCAGGGGGGTGTGCAAGGGGACACAGACAGGGGTGTGCAAGGGGGCAGGGGGGTGTGCAAGGGGGCCGGGGGGTGTGCAAGGGGGCACAGGAGTGTGCAAGGGGGCACAGACAGGGGTGTGCAAGGGGACACGGGGGTGTGCAAGGGGGCCGGGGGGTGTGCAAGGGGGCACGGGGGTGTGCAAGGGGGCACAGACAGGGGTGTGCAAGGGGGCACAGACAGGGGTGTGCAAGGGGGCGCGGGAGTGTGCAAGGGCGCACGGGGGTGTGCAAGGGGGCACAGACAGGGGTGTGCAAGGGGGCGCGGGGGTGTGCAAGGGGGCACAGACAGGGGTGTGCAAGGGGACACGGGAGTGTGCAAGGGGACACGGGGGTGTGCAAGGGGGCACGGGAGTGTGCAAAGGGACACGGAGCACCGGGTACAGCGTCCCCGTGTCCTGCCCCAAGTCGGTGTGGTCCCTGGGGGGGAGGCGGTGAGTGTGCAAGGGGGCGCGGGGTCGTGCAAGGGGACACGGGGGTGTGCAAGGGGGCACAGACAGGGGTGTGCAAGGGGGCACGGGAGTGTGCAAGGGGACACGGAGCACCGGGTACAGCGTCCCTGTGTCCTGCGCCAGGTCGAAGGCGTAGATGTGGTCCCTGGGGGGGAGGCGGTGAGTGTGCAAGGGGGCACGGGGGTGTGCAAGGGGGCACGGGAGTGTGCAAGGGGGCACAGACAGGGGTGTGCAAGAGGACACGGGGGTGTGCAAGGGGGCACAGACAGGGGTGTGCAAGGGGTCATGGGAGTGTGCAAGAGGACACGGAGCACCGGGTACAGCGTCCCCGTGTCCTGCCCCAAGTCGGTGTGGTCCCTGGGGGGGAGGCCGTGAGTGTGCAAGGGGGCGCGGGGGTGTGCAAGGGAACACCGGGCACTGCGGGGTCACGCACGGGGCACGCGAAGGACCGGCGGGGGTGGGGTGCACAAGCAGCGACAAGGCTGGACGAGCGTGCAAATCCTGGCACAAGCACAGATAAGGACGCTCGGCAGGGCGGGGGGGGGGGGGGGGAGCCGCCTCCCGGCGCACACGAGCGTGCACCGGGCGAGCCCCGCCGCGCTCACCGGGCGGCCACGAGCAGCGTCCCGTTGAGCCGCAGCATCCGCTGGAAGTCGATGCCGAGCCGGGCCGTGCCGTTGTCCCCCCGGAGCCCCCCGAAGCGCGGGTAGGCGGCGGTGGCTGCGGGGAGCGGGAGGACACGGTGACACCCCGGCCGCCCCCCGAGCCCCCCACCCGCCCCCCGAGCCCCCCGAGCTCACCTGCCAGCCCCACGGTGCTGCGAGCCACCAGGTCCCGCGGGAAGGACTGGGCGGGGGTCCCGGCGAGGAGGAGGAGGAGGAGGACGAAGAGCAGCGGGACCCCCGGCATCGCGGGTGGGGCTGAGAGCGACCCCCCCGCCCCGCCGCGGGCTGCGAGCGGGGGGAAACTGAGGCACGGGGATGGATGGGGAGGGGGGCGGAGTGGGGACAGTGTGGGGACAGTGCTGGCAGTGTCCCCAGAGCTCTCAGTGGTCCCCCTCCCAGTGTCCGTAGTGTCCCTGCTGCAATGGTCCCGTCCCCAAAGTCCCCCAGGACCCCCGTCCCAGTGCTCCCAGTGCTCCCAGTGCTCCCAGTGCTCCCAGTGCTCCCAGTGCTCCGGGAGCTGCTGTCGGGACGCTTCCCCCAGCACAGGAGTGCAGCCCCAGCACCCACCTGCACCGCCGCCGCACCCCAAAAACACCCCAGCTACACCCCGACACCGCTCTCACCGCACCCCCCCAACACTCCAACACCCCCACGAAACCCTCACGACAGTCAGCGTCCCACCCAAACGCTTAAACCACCCCCAAGCCGCCCTGTCGCGACACTCCATGGCCCCGTAGAGCAGCCTGGACGCCCCATGCCCCAACACCCCACAAGCTACACCCCAAAACCACCCCGCGCCGAGCCTCCACCACCCCCTGCCCCAACACTCCCCACCCCCCTGCCCCAACATCCCCCCAACCTCCTCCCCTCCCGACCCCTCCGGCGCTCGGTACCGGCTCCGCTCCCCGCTCGGTCCCGAGCGGCTCCGCCCCGGAACGGGCCGGGACCGGGCACCGGCCGGAGCGGGGCCGGGGGGCGGGACCGGGGACCCCCCGTGGGACTGCACAGCCCCCCCGCCGCGGGACTCCCCCCCCCCGCGGCCAGCCTATAGATAGGCGTTAATCCCCGTTAATGAGATGATCCTCATTAACTGCCGAGGGATGGGGGGTGGCGAGGGGGGGTTTTGCACGCGCGTGTGCGCGGGCACGGCGGTGACAGCCCCCCCCCCCCCTCCCCCTTGGCGGAGCGCGCGCCCGCGTGGGACCCCCCCCCCCCAAACTCGCACACGCGTGTGCGGTGTGGTGGCCACCCGTGTGTCCCCTTCTGTCCCCAGAGTGGGGACCTGTCACCTCCAGCAGCGTGTGGCCGAGTGGCGACCGAGAGCTACCGGGAGGTACCGGGAGCACTGAGCTACCCGCGATGTCCCCAAGTGTCCCCGGCTGCTCCGGGGAGCAGAGGGGACCCTGGGGACGGGTCAGGGGGTTGGAGGGCGCTGGGGACACCCCCGAGAGTCGGGGGGGTGCCCGGGGGGGGTCCCGAGGGGGGCGGGCAGGAGGTGACACCTGCTGGCACCGCCTGGGATGGCACCGCCCGGGGACCGAGGTGGGGGTGGCGATGTCCCCGCACCGACGGTGGCAGCTCTGGGGACAACAACGGTGTCCCCGGAGGGTTGGTCAACGGTGGCACTGAGGGGTTGGCAGCCACCCGCGGCAGGTGACAGTGCCCCCAGGGGGGGAACACGGAGGAGGTGGACACATGGGGACACATGGGGACACGCGCGCCGAGACACACACAGGACACGGGGGACACACAGAGAGGACACGTGGGGACACAGACAGGAGGACACGGGCGTACAGGACCCACGGGGACGCAGGACATGGCGGCACAAGGGACACACACGGGGGACACGGGACTGTCGCCGATCTCCGGTGACCGCTCGAGGGCGAGGCCTTTCCCGGCGATCCGGCAGGGGGCGCGATCCGGCCAGGCCCCACCCCTCTAGTAGGCCACGCCCCTCTAAGAGGCCACGCCCCTCCAGGAGGCCCCGCCCCCCGTGATGGCGAGCGCGCTCGTGCACGTGCGGCGCGCGGGAGCGGAGGGGGCGGCGGCGTTCGGGCAGGTCCGGGGGGGACACCGGGGGGACACCGGGGGTCACCGGGGGGCAATGGGGGGGCTCCGGGGGTCTGGGGGCAATGCAGAGTGCGAGGGGAGGGGGCGTGGCCGCCGCGGCGGTGGCGCTGCGGTGACAGCGGCCGCCGTGTCCCCGCAGAGTGTCACCGGCGTCTTCTGCCCGGCGCACAGGGACGCGGCCCTGGTGAGCTGCGGGCTGGAGCGCGGCCACTTCCTCATCTCCGATGTCCCCTTCCCCGGCTCCGCCGTCACCGTCCTCAAGGTGCACAGCCCCCTGTGTCCCCACTGCGTCCCCCACCCCCGCACTCCAGGGAGCTGTCGCACCCCTGACGTCCCCTTGTCCCCGCAGAGACCCCCGTTCTGCCCCGCCAAGCTGGGAGGGGCCGCGCTGGGTGAGCGGCGGGGACAGCCGGGGGTGGCCGCAGCAGTGGCCGTGCTGCTGGAGGCCGCCTGCGGCCACGTCCTGCTGACCCGCCGAGCCGCCACCCTGCGCCACTTCCCCAACGTTTGGGTGCCACCAGGTGAGTGCGGGGACGGGGGGGGACAGGAGCTCTGGGGGTCCCCTGAGCCCTCACTCAGGTGGGGACAGGTGTTTTGAGCCCTGTTCCCCCTACACAGGTGGGCACTTGGAGCCAGGAGAAGAGGTGAGGTGACACCGTGGGGAGGGCAGGGGGTGGCCAGGTGAGTGTCCCCTGGGTGCCCCCTGACACCCCAAACCCGCAGCTGGTGACTGCAGGGCTGCGGGAACTGGCCGAGGAGACCGGGCTGCGCCTGGAGCCCGGCACCTTCTCCTGGCGTCTGCTCGGCCTCTGGGAGGTAACGACCCCCCCCCCCTCAGCCGGGGCTGGGCAGGGGGTGACGCCCCCAGGGGTCCGCCCTGCCCCACGGGTCACCCCTGCTGCCCGCAGTCCCTGTTCCCCCCCACGCTGAGCTGGGGGCCACCGCGGTGCCACCACATCGTCACCTACCTGGGGCTGCGCTCGGCCGAGCCCCGGCAGCAGCTGCAGGTGGGGGGCGCCTCCGAGGGGGTCTCTCTGAGGGTGGGGGGCCCTCCAGGGGTGGGGGACCCTCTCAGGGTTGGGGTCTCTCTAAGGGTGGGGGTTCCTCCAGGGGTGGGGGTCCCTCCATGGGTGGAGGTCCCTCTCAGGGTTGGGGTCCCTCCAAGGATGGGGGTCCCTCTCAGGGTTGGGGTCCCTCCAGGGGTGGGGTCTCTCCAGGGGTGGGGGTCCCTCCATGGGTGGGGGGTTCCTCCCCTGACACTCCCTCCATGGGTGGAGCTCTCTCCTGTGGTTGGGGTCCCCCCAGGGGTTGGGGTCCCTCTCAGGGTTGGGGTCTCTCCAAGGGTTGGGGGTCCCTCCCCTGGGAGACCTGCCATGGGTGGGGGTCTCTGCTGTGGTGGGGGTCCCTCTCAGGGTTAGGGTCTCTCCAAGGGTTGGGGGTCCCTTTGGAGGTTGGGGTTCCCCCCCCGCGTGGGGGGGGGGTCTCTCCCTCCACTGGGGGTCCATGTCCAGGCCCGGCTGTGCCCGAGCCCGGGTGAGGTCAGCGCCGTGGCCTGGCTGGAGCCTCTGGTGCTGGAGGCCATCGCTGCCACCGAGGATGGAGCCGAGGGATCGGGATCGGGATCGGGATCGGGATCGGGATCGGGATCGGGATCGGGATCATTCCCCACAGAGCTGCCGCCCACCGTGGGGTGAGACGCTCCTGACCCTGCGGGGACAGGGACACTGAAGGACACCCGGGGCTGTCCAGCCCCTCCATGTTCCCATCCCTGAGCCCATTCCCTGTCCCAGGATCACGGAGCTGAGCTCCGACGGCTTCCGGAGCTGCCAGATTCCCACCGGGATCCTCCTGCGCCGGGCCCCCGCCCGCGGCCCCGACCTGGAGCGCGTCAGCACCGGCACCAAATTCGCGCTGGGGCGGTGGCGGGCGGGGCCCGGCGGGCGGGACCGGGAATAAAGAAAGCGCTTCCCGCGGGATCCGAGTCCGTGCTGGGGGCGTGGAGAGCCCGGGGGTGGGCTGGGGGCTTTCCAGGTTTGAGGTGGGGAGTGGGGAAGGGTACAGCCCCTTCCCTGAGAGGTCGGGATGAGGATACAGAGGGGGATAGGGAGGGGGACAGGGAATGGGACAGGGAATGGGACACGGAGTGGGACACGGAGTGGGACAGGGAATGGGACAGGGAATGGGACACGGAGTGAGACAGGGAATGGGACAAGGGGACAAGGAATGGGACACGGAGTGGGACACAGAATGGGACATGGAGTGGGACAGGGAGTGGGACAGGGAATGGGACAGGGAGTGGGACAAGGAGTGGGACAGGGAATGGGACACGAGTGGGACAGGGAATGGGACAAGGAATGGGACATGCAGTGGGACAGGGAATGGGACACACAGTGGGACACAGACTGGGACACAGAGTGGGACATGGAGTGGGACAGGGTATGGGACAAGGGGACAAGGAATGTGACACGGAATGGGACACACAGTGGGACATGGAGTGGGACACAGAATGGGACAGGGAATGGGACACGGAGTGAGACAGGGAGTGGGACAGGGAATGGGACAGGGAATGGGACATGGAATGGGACACACAGTGGGACACAGAGGGGGACACAGAATGAGACACACAGTGGGACATGCAGTGGGACACAGAGTAGGACACAGAATGGGACACGCAGTGGGACACGCAGTGGGACACAGAGTAGGACACAGAATGGGACACAGGCCACGCGGGTGCCGCAGTTTCCCCGTTTAATGCCACGGCCCCGCTCCCGCCTCGGCCCGCAGGATCCGCAGCAGCGCGGCGTGGACGCCCTCGTCCATGAACCCCTGCGGAGGAGCGAGTGTGGCTTTTCCCGGGATCCCACCGGGGTGCCCCGCACACCAAACCGTGCCCCCACCCCCCGGGCGGGGCCAGGGGGTCCCACCTGGGCAGCCTGGAGGAGGTGGCTCCGGTACACGGCCACGGTGTCCCGGTGCTGCTTCTGCTGGACCTGCGGAGGGGGGGACAGGCAGGGTGAGGGCACAGGGTGACGCTGGGTGACTCAGAGGTCACAAAGGGTGACACGATGTGACACCGGGCGCTGTCCTCACCTCCAGCTGCAGCTGGAGCTGGGCGCTCCGGCCCCGCAGCCCCAACACCTCGGCCGAGAGTTTCTCCGTCTCCACCAGCAGCTGCTTCAGCTGGGGAGGGAAAGGCAGGGGCGGGTTTGGGGGACTGGGGGGGGGGTTGGTGGCTCCCAGCATCGCCCCCCAGAGCCCCCTTGATCCCTGTCAGCCCCCAAGGGCCCCCTCAGTTCCCCCCTCCCTCCTTGAGGGTTCCCCCAAATGGGGCTGGAGATGGAAAAGGATGGGGAGGGGATGGGGTGGGGTGGGATGGGATGGGATGGGATGGGATGGGATGGGATGGGATGGGATGGGAATGGGAATGGGAATGGGAATAGGAATAGGAATAGGAATGGGAATGGGGATGGGGATGGGAATGGGAATTGCTGTGGGAAGAGGATGAGGCTGCAGGTGACGATGGGAAATGGATGATGGTGATCACAGAAAGAGGATGGGAAGGCCATGGGGATGGATGTGGCAGTAACAGGAAGATGGGAAGGGGTCGGCAATCGGGACAAGGACGACGAGAATGGAATTGGTGCTGGGAAGGGCCCGTCCCCGTTCCCATCCCGTCCCTCACCTTCCCGTCCTTGTCCCGGCAGGCGCGCTCCAGCCGAGCCGCCCGTTCCCGCAGCGCTGCCAGGCTGCGCTCCCGTCCCTCCGCCGTCTCCCGCAGCTCCCGCAGCTCCCGCTCCCGCCCGGCCGCCCGCTCCTCCGCCGCCGCCGCCGCCTCCCGCCACCGCTCCACCTCCGACCCCGGCGGCTCCGCTGCGACATCGGCGGTGCCGCTCTCCGGACCCAGCTCCGCTCCCGGTTCTCCCGGTACCCCTCCCTCCCCGCCGCTTTCTCCGGCCTCTCCCTCCATCTCCGTGATGAGCTGCAGGGCTTCGTGCTGCGATCGCACCAGCGAGTCCAGCCGCCGGTGCAGATCCCGCAGGATCCCGGCCCCGCCGTCCCCTCCCGCCTCCCGCACCCGCTCCCCCAGCCCGTCCCGCAGCGCCCGCAGCTCCCGCCGCAGCCTCCCCGCCTCGTCCCCCTTGCCGGGATCCCGCAGCTCCCGCAGCTCCTGCTGCAGCCTCTCCCGCTCCCGGCCCAACCGCGCCAGCTCCACCAGGAGTTTCCCGTTGCCCTCCCGCAGCTCCAGCAGCTCCTTCTCCATCCTCCCGCTCTCCCTTGGGATTCCTTCCCGGCTCTTCCCGCCCGTAGCCGGTTCCGTGCCGTCCAGCGAGCACCGGCACGCTGCTGCCGGCTGCCGACGCAGCTTTCCCAGCAAGGTTTGGGATCCCTGGAGCATCCTGGCGTGGATCTGGTCCTGATGGTCCAGCGCTTGCTCCAGCCCCGCCACCAGCTGCTCCCAGGCGGCGGTGGCCCCGTCCCGGAGGGAATTCTCTGCTTCCCGACGCAGCTCCTGGCTCCGGGAGAAGGCTCCGGCTTTCTCTTGCCGCATTCTGGAGCATTCCTCTCCCAGCCAGGTCAGGAACGGGATCAACGCCGGAGCCTCGGCGCTGCCTTGTCCTCCTTCCTGCTCTTCATCCCTCGTCCTCTTCCTCAGCTCCGCCAGGTGCCAGGCCAGGAGCTCCAGGCAGGCGCTGTCATCCTCCTCATCCTCACCCGCATCCCGTCCCGCCAGGGGCCGCAGGAGCTCCCGCAGCCGCCGCCGGACGCCCTCGGCAGCTTCCTCCAGCCGCCGGCATTCCAGAGTCTTCCTCAGCAGCTCCTCCCGCAGCCACCGGGCAGCGCGGCCGTCCCGCTGCTCCTCAGCCTCCTCCTCCTCCTCCTCCTCCTCCTCCTCCTCGCCCTGGATTCCCACCTGTCCAGCACCATTCTCTGCTGGAGGGAAAAACATGATCCCGTTTGCTCAAATTTTCCCTGTTTTTTCCGATTTTTCCCCATTTTTTGGTGGTTTGAGGTTTTTTTTCCCATTTCCCCTCATTTTTTCCTTTTTTTTTGGGGGGGTCCAGGACGTCTCACCTCTTCTCCTGCAGTTCGGGACCTTCCGGACAGCCCAGCTCGGGGCCTTCCCGGTGACATTCCTGGTGACGTTCCTGGTGACATTCCCAGCGGCCTTGTCCCTCTTGTGGCCCCGCAGCAACTCGGCCACTTCCAGGCTGCCGTGAGCCAGCGCCAGCTCCAGCGCCGTCCTGAGCCGGGGACACGGGGGACAGAGGGACATGGGGACATGGGGATATGGGGACATGTGGACAGAGGGACACAGGGACACAGGGACATGGGGACACGGGGACACGGGGACAGAGGGACAGAGGGA
This sequence comes from Phylloscopus trochilus trochilus, assembly GCA_016584745.2. NCBI lineage: Eukaryota > Metazoa > Chordata > Aves > Passeriformes > Phylloscopidae > Phylloscopus > Phylloscopus trochilus. Next base: position 13,491 of record WQNJ02000318.1, on the reverse strand, counting down.
CAGAGGGACACGGGGGACACAGGGACATGGGGACACGGGGATATGGGGACACGGGGACATGGGGATATGGGAACATGGGGACAGAGGGACATGGGGATATGGGGATATGGGGACATGGGGATTTGGGGACATGGGGATATGGGGACATGGGGACAGAGGGACACGGGGACATGGGGACATGGGGACATGGGGACACGGGGACAGAGGGACATGGGGACACGGGGACAGAGGGACATGGGGATATGGGGACACAGGTACACGGGGACAGAAGGACATGGGGACACAGGGACACGGGGACACGGGGACAGAGGGACACGGGGACACGAGGACACAACAAAACAGTGAACGACAGCAGGGGGTGGCACGTGGAGACAGTGACAAGACAGCACCGGGACACGGTGGCACAGGTGACCCCCATCCCTTCCCCACAGCAGTGACACCCTTGGGGTCACAACGGTGTCCCCAGTGTCCCCTGTCACCCACCTGCCATCCCTGTCGGCCAGGCCGGGCTCGGCCCCGCGCCGCAGGAGCTGGGCACAAACGGCCGCGTGGTTCCCTCGCGCCGCCAGCATCAGCGGGGTCTGGCCGTGCTGGGGGGGGACAACGTGGGGTGACCACCCAGCCCTGCTGTCCCCTGTCACCCCCTGCTGGCCCCCCCTGTCCCCACTCACAGCGTCGGGGACATCCAGTGGGGCCTCGTGGTCGCAGAGCAGGAGGACGCTGGAGGCGCAGCCCGAGGAGGCTGCGGGGGGGTGGTGTCACCTCAGGGGCTCTGGGGGACCTCTGGTGTCCCCCACGGCCTGGGGTGTCCCCGTGTCCCCCCCTCCCTCACCGGCCCAGTGCAGCGGTGTCCGGTTCTGCCCGTCCACGTGGCGCTCGTTGGCTCCGTGCTGGGGGGGGACAGCGGGAGGGGACCCCCGGGATGGGAACGGCACTGGGCCCCCCATCCCATCCCATCCATCCCATCCCATCCCATCCCATCCCATCCCATCCCATCCCAGCCCAGCCCAGCCCAGCCCAGCCCATCCCATCCCATCCATCCCATCCCAGCCCATCCCATTCCATCCCATTCCATCCCATCCCATCCCATCCCATCCCATCCCATCCCATCCCATCCCATCCCATCCCATTCCATCCCAGCCCATCCCAGCCCAGCCCAGCCCATCCCGTCCCAGCCCTGTTCCCATCCCTGTCCTTGTCCCCATCCTTATCCCATCCCTGTCCCCACCTCCATCCTCATCCTCTGCTGCATCCCCATCTGTGTCCTTATCCCTGTCTCTATCCTGATCTCCATCCCTGTTTTCACCCCAGCTCCATTCCATTCCCACTCCCATTCCCATTCCCATTCCCATTCCCATTCCCATTCCCATTCCCACTCCCATTCCCATTCCCATTCCCATTCCCATTCCCATTCCCATTCCCACTCCCATTCCCATTCCCATTCCCACTCCCACTCCCATTCCCATTCCCATTCCCATTCCCGTTCCCATCCCCATTCCCACTCCCATCCCCATTCCCATTCCCATTCCCATCCCCATCCCCATTCCCATTCCCATTCCCACTCCACACCTGCAGCAGCACCTTCACGCACTGGGGCTGGCAGGCAATGGTGGCCAAGTGCAGGGCGGTGCTGCCTGTGGGGACCAGGCGGGCGCTGGGGACACCCCCGGGGGACAACAGCTCCCCTAAGGGACACCCCCAGGGGACACCCCCAGGGGACACTGCCAGGGGACATCCTCAGGGGACACCCCTCCAGAGGACACCCCACTCCACCTGGGGACACCCCTCCTTGGGGACACTCCCTCCTTGGGGACACCCCTCCTTGGGGACACTCCCTCCTTGGGGACACCCCTCCTTGGGGACACTCCCTCCTTGGGGACACCCCTCCTTGGGGACATTCTCTCCTTGGGGACACTCCCTCCCTGGGGACACCCCTCCTTGGTTGGGGACACTCTTCCTTGGGGACACCCCTCCTTGGGGACACTCCCTCCTTGGGGACATTCCCTCCTTGGGGACACCTCTCCTTGGGGACACCTCTCCATGGGGACATTCCCTCCTTGGGGACACCCCTCCCTGGGGACACCCCTCCTTGGGGACACCTCTCCATGGGGACATTCCCTCCTTGGGGACACCCCTCCCTGGGGACACCCCTCCTTGGTTGGGGACACCTCTCCTTGGGGACACCCCTCCTTGGGGACACTCCCTCCTTGGGGACACTCCCTCCCTGGGGACACCCCTCCTTGGTTGGGGACACTCTTCCTTGGGGACACCCCTCCTTGGGGACACTCCCTCCTTGGGGACACTCCCTCCTTGGGGACACCTCTCCTTGGGGACACCTCTCCATGGGGACATTCCCTCCTTGGGGACACCCCTCCCTGGGGACACCCCTCCTTGGGGACACCTCTCCATGGGGACATTCCCTCCTTGGGGACACCCCTCCCTGGGGACACCCCTCCTTGGTTGGGGACACTCTTCCTTGGGGACACCCCTCCTTGGGGACACTCCCTCCTTGGGGACACCCCTCCCTGGGGACACCCCTCCTTGGTTGGGGACACCTCTCCTTGGGGACACCCCTCCTTGGGGACACTCCCTCCTTGGGGACACTCCCTCCCTGGGGACATTCCCTCCTTGGGGACACCTCTCCATGGGGACATTCCCTCCTTGGGGACACCCCTCCTTGGTTGGGGACACTCTTCCTTGGGGACACCCCTCCTTGGGGACACTCCCTCCTTGGGGACACTCTTCCTTGGGGACACCCCTCCCTGGGGACATTCTCTCCTTGGGGACACCTCTCCTTGGGGACACCCCTCTTTGGGGACACTCCCTCCTTGGGGACACCCCTGCTTGGGGACACTCACTCCTTGGGGACACTCCCTCCTTGGGGACACTCTCTCCTTGGGGACACCCCTCCCTGGGGACATTCTCTCCTTGGGGACACTCTTCCTTGGGGACACCCTACTCCATCTGGGGACACCCCTCCTTGGGGACACCCCTCCTTGGGGACACTCCTCCTTGGGGACACTCCCTCCTTGAGGACACCCCTCCTTGGGGACACTCCCCAGGGTGCTCCCGGGGGTTCCTGCCTTGAGGTGCAGGTCTGGGCTCCTTCAGAGGCGACACAGAGACCTGGCTGGGTGTCCCCAAGGTGTCCCCAAGGTGTGGCCAGGTATCCCCAAGGTGTCCCCAAGGTGTCCCCCCCCCTTACCGTCATCGTTGATCTCGTTGACGGGCGCCCCGTGCTCCAGCAGCAGCGTCAGGCACTCGGTGAGACCCTCGGCCGCGGCCAGGTGGAGCCTGCGGGGCCAGAGGTGGCTGTGACCCGTGTGGCCCCCCTCCGAGACCCCCCCCCACCGTGTCCCCTCGGGGGTGACATACGCGGATTGTCCCCTGGCGTTGAGCTTGGCGGGGCGGGCGGCCTTGCGGGCGGCCAGGGCGGCCACCCGCGCCACGTCCCCGCGTGTCACCGCCTCCAGGAGCTTCTGGTCCTGCCGCGTCCAGCTCTCCATCTGCGGGGGGGAGCGTGGGACCCCCAAATCCACGACACGACCCCAAATACTGGCAGGGACCCCCAGCCCCGGGTGTGGTTCCCCCCCACGCATCTCCTGCCTCAGTTTCCCCGCTCCTCGGGGTTTCCGTGAGGGATCCCGGATGCCCGCGGAGCCGGGAGGGGGCGGAGGGGCCGGAGCGTGTCTCGGCCTGTGCCCGCCCGGCTGGTTTGGCGAGTGCCACCGAGCCGGGCTGGGCTCCAGCGTGGCACCGGGCGGGGGTGGCACCGGCACCGGGACCGGGGACTGGAACTGAGACCAGGGACCGGCACCGGGACCGGGACCGGGGACTGGAACTGAGACCGGGGACCGGCACCGGGATCAGGGACTGGAACTGAGACCGGGGACCGGCACCGGCACCGGGGACTGGAACTGAGACCGGGGACCGGCACCGGCACCGGGGACTGGAACTGAGACCGGGGACCGGGACCGGCACCGGGACCAGGGATTGGAAATGAGACCAGGGACCGGGACCGGCACCGGGACCAGGGACTGGAACTGAGACCGGGGACCGGCACCGGGATCAGGGACTGGAACTGAGACCGGGGACCGGCACCGGGACCGGGGACTGGAACTGAGACCAGGGGCCGGCACCGGGATCAGGGACTGGAACTGAGACCAGGGGCCGGCACCGGGATCAGGGACTGGAACTGAGACCAGGAACCGGGACCGGGACCGGGGACTGGAACTGAGACCAGGAACCGGGACCGGGACAGGGACCAGGGTCTAGGAACGGGAACCGGGGCTGGGGGCAGGGATGGGCTCCAGGACCTGCAGCGGGGCCAGGGCTGGGGGCACGACAAGCGGGGCTGGGGGCTGGATTCGGGTCAGGGTCGGGGCTGGGATTGGGGTTGAATCTGGGATGGAGGCTGGAAGGGGGCTCGGGTTGCAGGTGGCATTGGGAGCAGCAGCAGAACCGGGACTGGGATTGGAACCGGGATAGGGGCTGCAGCCAGGACCGGGGCTGGGAGTGGGATTGGGATCGAGGGGGGCGTCGGAGCTGGGTTGGGGTCGGGACGGAGGCAGCATCGGGGCTGGCGGGGGGGTCGGTCTTGGGGTCTCCGGGGCTGGGATCAGGGCTGGGATCGGAACCGGGACGGTGGCTGGGAGCGGGGCTGGAATCCGGCTGGGATTGGGATCGGGATTGGGATCGGGATTGGGATCGGGATTGGGATCGCAGCCGGCACGGACCCCCCGGTTCCCTCCCGCACTCACCGTCACTTGCGAGCTGGAGCAGGAAAACATTCTCCTCATGGCCGGGACCCCCGGCAAGCCCCGCCGCGGGAGCTTCCAGACCCCCGCCCCCTCTGCTCTCGGCCGCTCCCCCCGACCCCCGACCCCCTCCTCGCTGCGGGACCCCCGGCAGCCGCCGCTCCGGGGCTGCGTCCTCCGCCCGCCCCGCCCCGCTCCGCTCCCCGGTCCCACACCCGGCCCGGCGGGTCCGGCACCGCCCCGGGAGCGGCCCCGCCTTGCAGGTGCGCCCCAAACCCGGCCCCATCGCCCCCCGGCCGAGACCCCCCGGCCGAGACCCCCCGGCCGAGACCCCCCGGCTGAGACCCCCCGGCTGAGACCTCCCCAGCGGCCGAGACCCCCTGACTGAGACCCCCTGGCTGAGACCCCCACTCTCCCTGCCCTGATGAGACACCCCCACCCCAACTGGTCTGCGCCTCCCCCAGCCCCCCCCTCCTCCCCCCTTTCATTTTGCCTTCAAACTCTTCATTTTGACGATTTTCCAAATTTTTTTTTATATTTTTCTTTTTTTTTTTTTTTTTTTTTCTCCTTTGTTTTTACAGTTAATCCGCGGGGACCCCGCCCCTCCCCGCCCCACCCTTGGGCAGCCCCCCCCGACACTGGGGCGGGGGGGGGGGGTCGGGGGTCACTGTCACCGCTGACCCAGGAGCAGGAGGGTCCCCCCACCCACCTCCCGCACCCCAAAACATCCAAATAAATAAATAAATCCCAGCAGGAAGAGGAGGGATGTCACCCCCAACCCCCCCCCCGGGTTGGAGTAGGGAAGGGGGCAACTGAACCCCCCCAGCCCCCATTTTCATAAGGCTCCCGTGGGAACAGCAGCGTCCCCATCCCGCTCTTCCCAACGCTCCCCACAGCTGGATCCAGCCCCCGGTGCGTCCTTGGGGGGGTGGGAATCGTGGGGGGGCTGCGGGGGTCCCTAACTGTCCCCATCGCCCTCCTTCAGCTCCTGGCTGTTCTCCGCTTCCTCGGGAATATCCTGCATCCTCAGGAAATCTATGGAAAAAAACCCTCCAGGTTAACACCAAGCAAAACCCCAGGGTGGGATCTGCCCCCCCCCAGCCCCTCCCCAAAACCCACCTCGGGGGCTGGCTGGGGGGAGTGTCGGCTCCCCAAGCCCCCTTGGTCCTCCAGGAGCACATCCAAGGTGTCCTCGCCCTCCCGCAGCCGCTCGGGGTCGGCGGCTCGGAATTCCAGCTCCTCCCGGGGGCTGGGGAAGGCGGGGGGGTGGAACTGGAGGCCGGCGGGGGGGCTGCCGTGGCTCAGCTGCTGGGTGGGAACAGAGCAGGGGTGGAGGGAGGGGGGGTCAGCCCGAGTGACAGCGGGTGACAACGCGTCCCCCACGCGTGTGACAACTCGTGTCACAACTTGTGTCACACACCACCCCTCTCCCTCCGTGCCGAGCCCACCCACCCACCCGGTTTTTGCCCACCTGCGGGGGGGTGAAGCTCAGGTACAGCGCATCCCCAGCCGGGAGGCTCCTACGCCGGGGCTCCGCCGCTCTCCGACCCCGCGGCCCCGCCGGTGCCCCCCGCGCTTCCTGCAGCTCCCGCTCCAGCCTCGACCTCTCCCGCTCGCTGTCCCGCAGCCGCGATTCCAGCGCCGCCGCCTCCTGAGCCCGCTCCTGGCACAGCTGCCGGCAGCGGCTCAGCTCCTCCTGCACCAGCCCGTGCTGCCGCTGCAGCAGCGCCAGCTCAGCCCCGGGGCCCGGCTCCGCTCCTCCGGTCACCGGCACGGCCGGCTGGGATCCTCGGCGGGGTCGCGGTCGCTGAAGCCCCTCCGGCATCTGCAGCTCCAGCAGCACCTCCTGGTGGGTCAGCTGGACCTGCGGGGGAGGCAGCGGGGTCAGGGGGAGGCGGTGGGATGGGAGGGGGGTGTAGCCACAGTTGGTGCCTGGTTTTAGGGAATTCTGTTCCCAGTTCTATTTGGTTTTAGGGAATTTGGTGAAATTCCCGTGAAAATCTCCTTCAGGCACTCGGCTGCGGGGGAAGGGCAGCGTGAGCCCCTCCCAGGTACGGGAGAGCCCTGCCTCAGTTTCCTCATCCTGAGCATCTCCATGCTGGAGCCATCTCAGAACATCCTGGGGCATACTGAAGCATCCCACCCCATCCCATCCCAAACCCAAATCCCATCCCAAACCCAAAGCCCATCCCACCCCATCCCATCCAATCCTGGGAACAGAATTTCCTAAAACCAAATAGAACTGGGAACTGAATTTCCTAAAACCAAATAGGACTGGAAACAGAATTTCCTAAAACCAAATAGAACTGGGAAGAGAATTTCGTAAAACCAAATAGAAATGGCAACAGAACTTCCTAAAACCAAATAGAACTGGGAACTGAATTTCCTAAAACCCAATAGAACTGGGAACTGAATTTCGTAAAACCAAATAGGACTGGGAACTGAATTTCCTAAAACCAAATAGAACTGGGAACAGAATTTCCTAAAACCAAATAGGACTGGGAACAGAATTTCCTAAACCGAATAGAACTGGGAACAGAATTTCCTAAAACCAAATAGAACTGGGAACTGAATTTCCTAAAACCGAATAGAACTGGGAAGAGAATTTCCTAAAACCAAATAGAACTGGGAACTGAATTTTCTAAAACCAAATAGGACTGGGAACAGAATTTCCTAAAACCAAATAGGACTGGGAACAGAATTTCATAAAACCGAATGGAACTGGGAACTGAATTTCCTAAAACTGAATAGAACTGGGAACTGAATTTTGTAAAACCGAATAGAACTGGGAACTGACTTTCCTAAAACCCAACCACAGCAGGCACGAGCCGTGGCTACGGGGCAGGGGAAAGGGGGGAGTGAAGGAAAAAGGAGAACAGGGACAAAGAGAGCTCGGGGGAATGGGAAGGGAGGGGATGGGAAGGGGACAAAGCAGAGCAAAGGGGGAGGAAGGGGACAGGGATTTGGGATTTGGGAGCAGGATGGGTTTGGGTTCCCTCTCGTCCCCTCTCTTTCCCTCCCTGTCCCACCTGGAGCCGCAGCAGGAGCCCGTAGAGGTTCACCAGGCGCTGGTTGATCTCCTGCAGGGGACAGGGTTTGGGTGGGGGGCTGGTGATGAACCCCGAGTGCCACATGGTGGGGAGACCCCGAGGCACCATGGGCTGGGCACCAACCCTGGGGTGGGCACCCACCCTCCCCACCCCACCCCAAAAAACCCTTTCCTCACCTCCTGGGATCCCCTTGGCGGGACCTGGTTCCCATTCCCGTCCTGCGGAGAGAGTGTGGGGACACTGAGGGTCCCAGGGTGGGCTGGGGGTCCCCTGGAGCCCCCCTGAGCCCCCTCCCCCAACTCACCCTCTGCCCAGAGTCCGGATCCGCCCGGAATTCCAAGGAGCCGTTGACGCTGCCGGAGTCACCGTCTGCAGGGGGAGGCTGGGTGAGCCCTGAGGGGGTCCCGGGGGTCCCCCCCAAAGCCAGCAGCCCCCTCCCCGTGTCCCCTCTTACTGCTGGCGCTGGGGCTGGGGCAGCTCTCGGCCTCGGGGGGGTGGTTCTGGTTCTGGTTCTGGTCCCGGTCCCGGGTGCATCCCGTGAAAATCTCCTTCAGGCACTCCACTGCGGGGGAAGGGCAGGGTGAGCCCCTCCCAGGTACGGGAGAGCCCTGCCTCAGTTTCCCCATCCTGAGCATCTCCATGCTGGAGCCATCTCAGAACATCCTGGGGTATCCTGAAGCATCTGTCGCATCCCGGAGCATCGCTTCCCATCCCATCCCATCCCATCCCAAACCCATCCTAAACCTAAATCCCATCCCATCCGAAACCCATCCCAAACCTAAATCCCATCCCATCCCATCCCATCCCATCCCATCCCATCCCAAACCCAAATCCCATCCCATCCCATCCCAAACCCAAATCCCATCCCACCCCATCCCAAACCCATCCCATCCCAAACCCCATCCCATCCCATCCCACCCCACCCTGGAGCATCCCATCCCATCCCAAACCCAAATCCCATCCCATCCCATCCCATCCCATCCCATCCCATCCCATCCCAATCCCATCCCAATCCCATCCCATCCCATCCCATCCCAATCCCATCCCAAATCCCATCCCATCCCATCCCATCCCAACCCACCCCACCCCAAACCCAAATCCCATCCCATTCCAAACCCAAATCCCATCCCACCCCATCCCATCCCATCCCATCCCATCCCATCCCAAACCCATCCCAAACCTAAATCCCATCCCAAACCTAAATCCCATCCCATCCCAAACCCAAATCCCATCCCAAACCCAAATCCCATCCCACCCCATCCAACCCCATCCCATCCCATTCCATTTCATCCCATCCCATCCCATCCCATCCCACCCCAAACCCAAATCCCATCCCATCCCATCCCACCCCATCCCATCCCATCCCATCCCATCCCATCCCATCCCATCCCATCCCATCCCATCCCATCCCACCCCATCCCATCCCATCCCATCCCATCCCATCCCATCCCACCCCATCCCATCCATTCCCATCCCAAATCCCATCCCAAATCCCATCCCATCCCATTTTATCCCATCCCATCCCATCCCAAACCCAAATCCCATCCCATCCCAAATCCCAAATCCCATCCCATCCCATCCCATCCCATCCCATCCCATCCCAAACCCAAATCCCAAATCCCATCCCATCCCATCCCATCCCACCCCGTTGCTCCCGTACCTTCCCGGATGGCGTCGTGCAGCAGGACGTCCCCGCGGGGGCCCCGGGCGGGGTCCCCAGGGAAGGGGGTCCCTCGGGGGGCTGCGGGGGGCTCGGAGCAGCCGCTGCCCAGGGCCAGCATGTCCGCAAAGATCCCAACCTTGTCCTCCAGCAGCGCCGCGATCTGACGGTCCTGCTGCTCCATCCGCTCTGGAGAGGGGCGGCGGGGATGGGGTCAGGGGGGTGGGGTGGGGTGGGATGGGATGGGATTGGGATGGGATTTAGGTTTGGGATGGGATGGGATGGGGTGGGGTGGGATGGGATTTGGGTTTGGGATGGGATTTAGGTTTGGGATGGGATTTGGGTTTGGGATGGGATTTAGGTTTGGGATGGGATTTGGGTTTGGGATGGGATTGGGATGGGATTTGGGTTTGGGATGGGATGGGATGGGATGGGGTGGGTTGGGATTTGGGTTTGGGATGGGATGGGGTGGGATGGGATTTGGGATTGGGCTGGGATTGGGATGGGATGGGATGGGATGGATGGGATGGATGGATGGGATGGGATGGGGTGAGATGGGATGGGATTTGGGTTTGGGATGGGATGGGGTGGGATTTGGGTTTGGAATGGGATGGGGTGGGATTTGGGTTTTGAATGGGATGGGGTGGGATGGGATTTGGGTTTGGAATGGGATGGATGGGATGGCATGGGGTGGGATTTGGGTTTGGGATGGGATTGGATGGGATGGGATGGGATGGGATGGGATTGGGATGGGATTTGGGTTTGGAATAGGATGGATGGGATGGGCTGGGACAGGAGGAACAGTGATGATCCCCCACCTTTCAGCTTCCGCAAGGACGCTTCCGTCTCCGTCTCAATCAGCGGAAAATCCTGGCGGCTCGGACAGCTGGGAGAGCCGGGACGGGGGCGGGATCACAACCAAGACCCCTCCACACCCAACCCCTTCCCCCCTCCACCTCCAACCTCCCCCCACCACCCACCCTACAACCCCCAGAGACCCCCAGACACCCCGAGGGAGGGGCTCCCAGCCGGAGGGACACTCACAGGCTGACAGCCTGCTGGATGACCTTCATCCAATGGTTTCGGTCATCCCGGGAAGCCGCGTGCACCTCGTACATCTCGGGCGGGGCGGCGCTGAGCAGGAACATCCCCTTCTCCTGGTTGGCGATGTCCCTGACGATCAGGTTTTGCAGGGAGATGACGGCCGGCTTGTCCTGCGGGGTCGGGGGTGAGGTGGGAACGGGGAACGGAGCCCCGGTGGGAGGGTTGGGGATGTGGGGATGTGGGGATGTGGGGAGGGGGGCACGGCTGGCTCACCAGCATGGGGAAGGTGTATTTCTGGTCCTTCTCTTGCAGGAACACCAGCACGTCCGTCATCAGCAGCACCAGGACGTCTGGGATGAGTTGGGGGGGGTTCATTGCTGAGGGCCCCCCCTACCCCAAATCCCACAGCTGACCCCAAATTCAGCCGTGGAGAAGAAGGGGATCTGCCAGCATCCTGCTCCACGGGCATCCCCTATCCCCTGGGAACCCCATTCCAGTTCCCCAGTATCCCCACCCCCTGCTCCCCCTTTTTCCCTTTTTCCCCCTTTTCCCCCCCAAACCCTAATCCCCCTTTTCCCCCCCAAATCCCTTTCCCCCCCAAACCCTTTCCCCCAAACCCTTCCCCCCAATCCCTTTCCCCCCAAACCCTTTCCCCCCCAAAACCCACCAAACCCCCAACCAAACCCCCCAACAAACCCCAACAAACCCCCCCCCAAACCCCCAAACCCAAACCCCCACCCAAAACCCCAAACCAAAACCCCCACCAAAAACCCCCAAACCCCAAACCCCCCAAACCCCAAAACCCCCCACAAAACCCCAAAAACCCCCACAAACCCCCCAAACCCCCCAAAACCCAACCAAAACCCCCCCACCCAAAACCCCCAACCAAAAACCCCCACCCAAACCCAACCCCCAAAACCCATTTCCCCCCCCAAACCCTTTCCCCCCAAAAACCCTTCCCCCAATCCCTTCCCCCCAAAACCCTTCCCCCAATCCCTTTTCCCCCAATCCCTTTTCCCCCAATCCCTTTTCCCCCAACCCAAATCCCCCAATCCCAAATCCCCCCCCAAATCCCATAAACCCCCAACCCTTAACCCCCCCCAAACCCCCCCCAAAACCCAAAACCCAAACCCCCCCACCCAAAAACCCCAAAAACCCAAAACCCCCCCACCAACCCCCCCAAAACCCCCCCCCAAAACCCCATTCCCAAACCCCAACCCAAAACCCCCCCCAAATCCCCAATTCCCCCCAATCCCTTTTTCCCCCAATCCCTTTTTCCCCCAATCCCTTTTCCCCCAATCCCTTTTTCCCCCAATCCCTTTTTCCCCTTTCCCTTCCCTTTTCCCCATCCCTTTTCCCCCAATCCCTTTTCCCCCAATCCCTTTTCCCCCAATCCCTTTTCCCCCTTTTCCCTTTTCCCCCAATCCCTTTTCCCCCAATCCCTTTTCCCCCAATCCCTTTTTCCCCCTTTTCCCTTTTCCCCCCAATCCCTTTTTCCCCCTTTTTCCCTTTTTCCCCCAATCCCTTTTTCCCCCAATCCCTTTTTTCCCCAATCCCTTTTTCCCCCAATCCCTTTTCCCCCCAATCCCTTTTTCCCCCCAATCCCTTTTCCCCCAATCCCTTTTCCCCCAATCCCTTTTTCCCCCTTTTTCCCTTTTCCCCCCAATCCCTTTTCCCCCAATCCCTTTTTCCCCCTTTTTCCCTTTTCCCCCAATCCCTTTTCCCCCAATCCCTTTTTCCCCCCAATCCCTTTTTCCCCCAATCCCTTTTCCCCCCAATCCCTTTTTCCCCCAATCCCTTTTCCCCCCAATCCCTTTTTCCCCCTTTTTCCCCTTTTCCCCCCAATCCCTTTTTCCCCCAATCCCTTTTTCCCCCATTCCCTTTTCCCCCCCAATCCCTTTTTCCCCCCTTTTTCCCTTTTCCCCCCAATCCTTTCCTTTTTCCCCCATTCCCTTTTCCCCCCAATCCCTTTTTCCCCCCCAATCCCTTTTTCCCCCCTTTTTCCCTTTTCCCCCCAATCCCTTTTTCCCCCAATCCCTTTTTTCCCCCAATCCCTTTTCCCCCAATCCTTTTTCCCCCCAATCCCTTTTCCCCCCCTTTTTTCCCCAATCCCTTTTTCCCCCAATCCCTTTTTCCCCCTTTTTCCCTTTTCCCCCCAATCCATTTTCCCCCAATCCCTTTTCCCCCAATCCCTTTTCCCCCCAATCCCTTTTCCCCCAATCCCTTTTCCCCCTTTTTCCCTTTTCCCCCAATCCCTTTTTCCCCCTTTTCCCTTTTTCCCCCAATCCCTTTTTCCCCCAATCCCTTTTTTCCCCCCAATCCCTTTTTTCCCCAATCCCTTTTTTCCCCCAATCCCTTTTTCCCCCAATCCCTTTTCCCCCAATCCCTTTTTCCCCCCAATCCCTTTTTCCCCCAATCCCTTTTTCTTCCCCCAATCCCTTTTTTCCCCCAATCCCTTTTCCCCCAATCCCTTTTTCCCCCCATCCCTTTTTCCCCCTTTTTCCCTTTTCCCCCAATCCCTTTTTCCCCCCAATCCCTTTTCCCCCAATCCCTTTTTCCCCCAATCCCTTTTTCCCCCTTTTCCCTTTTCCCCCCAATCCCTTTTTCCCCCAATCCCTTTTTTCCCCCAATCCCTTTTTCCCCCAATCCCTTTTTCCCCCAATCCCTTTTTTCCCCCCAATCCCTTTTTCCCCCAATCCCTTTTTCCCCAATCCCTTTTTCCCCCAATCCCTTTTTCCCCCTTTCCTTTCCCCCTTCCTTTCCCCCCAATCCCTTTTCCCCCAATCCCTTTTTCCCCCAATCCCTTTTTCCCCCTTTTTCCCCTTTTCCCCCAATCCCTTTTTCCCCCTTTTTCCCTTTTCCCCCCAATCCCTTTTCCCCCAATCCCTTTTTTCCCCCAATCCCTTTTTTCCCCCAATCCCTTTTCCCCCAATCCCTTTTTTCCCCCAATCCCTTTTTCCCCCAATCCCTTTTTCCCCCA
>WQNJ02000317.1:0-64672 GCA_016584745.2 Phylloscopus trochilus trochilus | reverse complement strand
GGGGCGAAGAGGGGATTTTGGGAAGAAATTTGGGGTCCTGGGGGGATTTGGGAAGGATTTGGGGGCCCAGGAGGATTTTGGGGGGAAATTCAGGGGTCCTGGAGGGGGTTGAGTGGTCTGAGGGTGATTTATGGGGGGAAAGAGAGGATTTTTGGGGAGAAATTTGGGGTCCTGGGGGGATTTGGGGGGCACAGAGGGGTCACAGAAGGATTTTGGGGGTGGGGTCATTCCTGGCGCCCCCCACCCCCCCCCGGCGGGGGCGTGTCCGTGTCCCTCAATCCCGTGGCTCGAGCGGATTTGGGGAATTTGGGGGAATTTCCAGATGAGTCCAATTTCCCAGTTCACCCAGTAGCCCAGCCCCCCCCTCTCCCAGTGCTCCCAGTAGCCCAGCCCCCTCTCTCCCAGTGTTCCCAGTAGCCCAGTCCCCCCTCTCCCAGTTCACCCAGTAGCCCAGCCCCCCCTCTCCCAGTGCTCCCAGTAGCCCAGCCCCCTCTCTCCCAGTTCACCCAGTAGCCCAGCCCCCCCTCTCCCAGTGCTCCCAGTTCTCCCAGTAGTCGGCTTTCCCCTTCCTCCCAGTGCTCCCAGTTCCTGCCCCCCCTCTCCCAGTGTTCCCAGTAGCCCAGCCCCCCACCCCGTCCCAGTGCTTCCAGTTCTCCCAGTGCTCCCAGTAGCCCAGCCCCCACCTCTCCCAGTTCTCCCAGTGCTCCCAGTAGCCGGCCTTCCCCTTCCTCCCAGTGCTCCCAGTGCCCTCCCCCCCTCCTCCCAGTGCTCCCAGTTCCCTCCCCCCGCGCTCCCAGTACTCCCAGTTCCCTCCCCCCGCGCTCCCAGTGTCCCCTCCAGGTCAGGTGACAGCGAGGCCGGGGGGGGGTGGGGGTGGGGTGGCGACCCCGCTTCCCCTTTTGGGCCATAAAGGGCCGGAGTGGCCCGGGGGGGGGGGCGGGGAGGGGACACGAGGGGACAGCAGAGGGGACGGTGAGTGACCCCCGCTGGGGGGGGGGGGGGGGGGGGCGAGGAGGGGCCCTGCACACCTGGGGAGGGGGAGGGGCGGCGGGATAGGACCCTCGGGGTGGGGGTGGGGAGGGGGGGGGTGACACCCTCTGTGACACCCCCCCTGTGTGTCCCCCCCCCCGTCCCCAGATGCTGTCGCTGCTGTGGCTGGCGCTGAGCGTGGCGGTGACACGCGGGGAGGGTCCCGGGGGGGCTCTGACCTTCCTGGCGCTGGGGGACTGGGGGGGTCTCCCCGAGCCCCCCTTTGTCACCCCCCGCCAGGTGGCCACGGCCGCCGCCATGGGCCGGGCGGTCACCGAGCTGGGCGGCGACTTCGTGCTGGCCCTGGGCGACAACTTTTACTACTCGGGGTGCGGGACGAGTGGGACCCGCGCTTCCAGGTAACCCCCCACCGCGGGGACACCCCCGAACCTGCGGGGAGAGGGGGGGGGGAAAATCCTTGTGTCCCCCAAATTGTCCCCAAGTCGCGGTATTGTCCCCAAATCCCGATCTTGTCGCCAAATCCCGATGTTGTCCCCCATTGTCCCCAAATCCCGATATTGTCCCCCATTGTCCCCAAATCCCGATGTTGTCCCCCATTGTCCCCAAATCCTGATCTTGTCCCCCATTGTCCCCAAATCCCAATGTTGTCCCCCATTGTCCCCAAATCCCGATATTGTCCCCCCATTGTCCCCAAATCCTGATCTTGTCCCCAAATCCCAATGTTGTCCCCCATTGTCCCCAAATCCCAATATTGTCCCCCCATTGTCCCCAAATCTTGATCTTGTCCCCAAATCCCGATGTTGTCCCCCATTGTCCCCAAATCCCGATGTCCCCCGCGGGGACACCCCCGAACCTGCGGGGGGAAATCCTTGTGTCCCCCAAATTGTCCCCAAATCCCGATATTGTCCCCAAATCCTGATCTTGTCCCCCATTGTCCCCAAATCCCGATAATGTCCCCCACTCTCCCTGTCCCCAAATCGCGATGTTCCCCTGCGGGGACACCCCAAAATCTGTGGGGGGGGGGGTGGGGGGGGAGGGGACAATTCCTCGTGTCCCCATTGTCCCCAAATCCCGATGTCCCCCATACGGACACCCCAAAATTGGTGGAACAATTCCTCGTGTCCCCATTGTCCCCAAATCGCGATCCTGTCCCCAAATCCCGATCTTGTCCCCCACTCTCCCTGTCCCCAAATCGCGATGTCCCCACGCGGGGACACCCCAAAATTGGGGGAACAATTCCTCGTGTCCCCATTGTCCCCAAATCGCGATCTTGTCCCCAAATCCTGATCTTTTCCCCAAATCCCGATATTGTCCCCCACTGTCCCTGTCCCCAAATCCCGATATTGTCCCCAAATCCCGATATTATCCCCCGCAGGGACACCCCGAAATCTTGGGGGACAATTCTTCACGTCCCCGTTGTCCCCAAATCCCAACCTCCCCCACTGTCCCTGTCCCCAATTCCTCGTGTCCCACCACTGTCCCCAAACCCCGACGTCCCCCGCTGCCCCAAATATCGCGACATCCCCGTCGTGTCCCCGCCCAGGACACCTTCGAGCGCGTGTTCGTGTCGCCGGGGCTCCGCGGTGTCCCCTGGTACGTCATGGCCGGGAACCACGACCACGCCGGGAATGTCACCGCGCAGCTGCGCTACAGCCACCACTCGCCACGCTGGTACTGTCCCCAAATGTCCCCGAGTGTCCCCGAGTGTCCCCAAATCCCCCATTGTCCCCAAATCCCGATGTTCCCCATTGTCCCCAAATCCCGATGTCCCCTGCGGGGACACCCCCAAATCTGCGGGGGACAATTCCTCGTGTCCCCACTGTCCCCAAATCGCAATGTCCCCAAATCCTCGTGTCCCCAAGTCCCCTCGGGGTGTCCCCACAATGTCCCCAAGCCCCGCCCCCCTCCACCTCCACCCTCCTGGGGATGTCCCCCATGCCACTGCCCCCCCCACAGGCAGCAGCCTGTGCCCGCCGCTGGGGTGTCCCCATGGTGTCCCCAAGTCTCCTCGGGATGTCCCCATGGTGTCCCCAAAGCCCCTCAGGGTGTCCCCAGGACCCTCAGGGTGTCCCCACAGTGTCCCTGCTTGTCCCTGTGCGTCCCCGTGTCCCCAGGCTGTCCCCAAGCCCCTTCAGGGTGTCCCCAGGCTGTCCCCAAACCCCCTCAGGGTGTCCCCAGCCTGTCCCCAAACCCCCTCACAGTGCCCAGAGACCCTCAGGGTGTCCCCAGGCTGTCCCCAAGCCCCCTCACAGTGTCCCCACGATGTCCCCTCCATGTCCCGCCCCCGCAGGCACTTCCCGCACCCCTACTACAGCCTGTGCCCTGAGCCGGGGTGTCCCCAGGTTGTCCCCAAGCCCCCTCACAGTTCCCAGAGACCCTCAAGGTGTCCCCAGGCTGTCCCCAAGCCCCCTCACAGTGCCCAGAGACCCTCAGGGTGTCCCCAGCCTGTCCTCAAGCCCCCTCACAGTGTCCCTTCCATGTCCCTCCCCCCCGCAGGCACTTCCCACACCCCTACTACACCCTGTGCCCTGAGCCGGGGTGTCCCCAGGCTGTCCCCAAACCCCCTCAGGGTGTCCCCAGCCTGTCCCCAAATCCCCCCAGGCTGTCCCCAAGCCCCCTCACTGCATCCCCACGGTGTCCCCACTTGTCCCCTCCATGTTCCCCCACCGCAGGCACTTCCCACACCCCTGATACACCCTGTGCCCTGAGCCGGGGTGTCCCCAGGCTGTCCCCAAATCCCCCCAGCCTGTCCCCAAGCCACCAGGGTGTCCCCAGGCTGTCCCCAAACCCCCTCAGGGTGTCCCCACGATGTCCCCACGATGTCCCCCCCCCCGCAGGCACTTCCCGCTCCCCTACTACACCCTGTGCCCTGAGCCGGGGTGTCCCCAGGCTGTCCCCAGGCTGTCCCCAAATCCCCCCAGGTTGTCCCCAAGCCCCGTCACTGCATCCCCACGGTGTCCCCACTTGTCCCCTCCATGTTCCCCCCCCGCAGGCACTTCCCGCACCCCTCCTACACCCTGTGCCCTGAGCTGGGGTGTCCTCAAACCCCCTCAGGGTGTCCCCAACCTGTCCCCAGAGACCCTCAGGGTGTCCCCAGGCTGTCCCCAAGCCCCCTCACAGTGTCCCTTCCATGTCCCTCCCCCCCGCAGGCACTTCCCGCTCCCCTACTACACCCTGTGCCCTGAGCCGAGGTGTCCCCAGGCTGTCCCCAAGCCCTCAGGGTGTCCCCAGCCTGTCCCCAAGCTCCCTCACAGTGTCCCCACAATGTCCCCCCTTGTCCCCACGGTGTCCCCACGATGTCCCCTCCATGTCCCGCCCCTGCAGGCACTTCCCCCACCCCTGATACACCCTTTGCCCTGAGCCGGGGTGTCCCCAGCCTGTCCCCAAGCCCCCTCACAGTGCCCAGAGACCCTCAGGGTGTCCCCAGGCTGTCCCCAAACCCCCTCAGGGTGTCCCCACGATGTCCCCATGATGTCCCCTCGATGTCCCCCCCCCCGCAGGCACTTCCCCCACCCCTACTACAGCCTGCGCCTTCACATCCCCGGCTCCAACTCCTCGGCGCGGCTGCTGGTGCTGGACACGGTGCTGCTCTGCGGCCACACCGACGATTTCGGCCTGGCCGGGGATGTCCCCGCGGGGCCCCGGGACGCGGCGGCAGCCGGGGCTCACCTGGCCTGGCTGCGGGCTCAGCTGGAGGCGGCGGCCGGCGACGCTTTCGTGCTGGTGGCCGGGCACTACCCGGTGTGGTCGGTGGCCAAGCACGGCCCCACGCCCTGCCTGCTGCGCCTGCTGCGGCCGCTGCTGCGGCGCCACCGAGTCACCGCCTACCTGTGCGGCCACGACCACAACCTGCAGGTGAGGGTGGAGCTCCATCCCCCCGGGGGTGGGTGTGGGGGGGGGTCACCTCTGAATTCTGGACCCTCGAAATTTTGCCCCCCAGATTTTGCCCCCCAAATTTTGCCCTTCAAAAGGGGTGGGAATGTCACTAAAACCCGTCAAGGTGTGGGGTGCCCAGGTGTGCGGGGACCCCTCCCCAAATTTTGCCCAAAAGGGGCGGGGACACTGCTAAAAACCATCAAGGTGTGGGGTGCCCAGGTGTGTGAGGACCCCTCCCCAAATTCTGCCCAAAAGGGGCGGGGATGTCACTAAAACCTGTCAAGGTGTGGAGTGCCCAGGTGTGCGGGGACCCCTCCCCAAATTTTGCCCTCCAAAAAGGGTGGGGATGTCACTAAAACCTGTCAAGGTCTGGGGTGCTCAGGTGTGCAGGGGAACCCTCCCCAAATTCTGCCCAAAAGGGGTGGGGATGTCACTAAAACCTGTCAAGGTGTGGGGTGCTCAGGTGTGTGGGGATCCCTCCCCAAATTTTGTCCAAAAGGGGCGGAGACACTGCTAAAACCATCAAGGTGTGGGGTGCCCAGGTGTGTGGGGACCCCTCCCCAAATTTTGCCCAAAAGGGGCGGGGACACTGCTAAAAACCATTAAGGTGTGGGGTGCCCAGGTGTGTGGGGACCCCTCCCCAAATTCTGCCCTTCAAAAGGGGCGGGGATGTCACTAAAACCTGTCAAGGTGTGGGGTGCTCAGGTGTGTGGGAACCCCTCCCCAAATTTTGTCCAAAAGGGGCGGGGACGTCACTAAAACCTGTCAAGGTGTGGGGTGCCCAGGTGTGCGGGGACCCCTCCCCAAATTCTGCCTAAAAGGGGTGGGAACACTGCTAAAACCCATCAAGGTGTGGGGTGCCCAGGTGTGCAGGGGAACCCTCCCAAATTTTGCGCCCCAAAAAGGGGTGGGGACAGCGCTAAACCTCACAGTGTCCCCCAGGTGAGGCGGAGCCCAGGTGTGCAGGGGAACCCCCCAAAATCTGGCCCCCCCCCAAATTCTGGCCCCCCCCAAATTTCGCCCCCCAAAAGAGGTGGGGACATTGCTGAACCCCACGGTGTCCCCCAGGTGTGCAGGGACCCCTCCCCAAATTTTGGCCCCCAAAAAGGTGCGGGGACACTGTTAAACCCCCCAAGGTGTGGGGTGCCCAGGTGTGTGGGGACCCCTCCTCAAATTCTGGCCCCCAAATTCTGCGGGGACACCCCTAAACCCCACGGTGACCCCCAGGTGTGCAGGGACCCCTCCCCAAATTCTGCCCCCCCCAAAATCTACCCCCCAAAAAGGTGCGGGGACACTGCTAAACCCCGCCAAGGTGTGGGGTGCCCAGGTGTGCAGGGACCCCTCCCCAAATTCCACCCCCCAAAAGCTGCGGGGACACCCACGCTGACCCCCAGGTGTGCAGGGACCCCTCCCCAAATTCCGCCCCCCAAAAGCTGTGGGGACACCAGGTGTGCAGGGACCCCCTAAAGCCCATCCGGGGGCATCCTGGTGCATCCCCAGGTGGGTCCCTCAGGTGTTTCCCCTGACTCCGCCCCTTTCCCCGCCCCTCCCCCGGCAGTACCTGGAGGAGGGGGGCGTGGGCTACGTCCTGAGCGGCGCCGGGAATTTCATGGAGGATTCGCGGCCCCACGAGGGCTCCGTCCCCGCCGGTGCCCTCCGGTTCTTCTTCGGCAGCCCCGGCAGCCCCGGCGGCTTCGCTCACCTGCGCCTGGAGCCCGGCGGCCTCAGCGTCACCTTCCTGGAGGCCACCGGGCGCGTCCTGCACCGCGTGACGCTGCCACCGCGCCAGCCCTGAGCCCCGGGGACAGCGGGGACAGCGGGGACAGTGGGGACAATGGGGACAGTGGGGACAGCGGGGACAGCGGGGACAGCGGGGACACTGGGGACAGTGGGGACATTGGGACAATGGGACACCTTCCCTGGGGGACACCTCGTGATCTCTTGACCTCTTGGGTGACAATGGGGACATTGGGGACACCGGGACCTCTTCCCTTGGGTGGCTCTGGGGGCGCCAGGACCCCTTCCCTGGGGACACTGGGGACAATGGGATCCCTTCCCTGGCTGACACTGGGGACACTGGGACATTGGGGACACCAGGACCTCTTCCCTTGGGTGTCACTGGGGACACTGGGACCCCTTCCCTGGGGACACTGGGACATTGGGGACACCAGGACCTCTTCCCTTGGGGACACTGGGGACACTGGGACCCTTTCCCTTGGGGACAATGGGACCCCTTCCCTTGGGTGGCACTGGGACACTGGGACATTGGGGACACCAGGACCTCTTCCCTTGGGTGGCACTGGGTGACACTGGGACCCCTTCCCTTGGGTGGCACTGGAACATTGGGGACACCAGGACCTCTTCCTTTGGGTGGCACTGGGACCTCATTCCCTGGGGACACTGGGACATGGGGGACATTGGGATCCCTTCCCTGGGTGACACCTCGTGATCTCTGACCCCTTGGGTGACACTGGGGACACTGGGACCCCTTCCCTTGGGTGGCTCTGGGGGTGCCAGGACCCCTTCCCTTGGGGACACTGGGACTTTGGGGACACCAGGACCTCTTCCCTTGGGTGACACTGGGGACACTGGGACCCCTTCCCTTGGGTGTCACTGGGGACACTGGGACCCCTTCCCTGGGGACACTGGGACATTGGGGACACCAGGACCTCTTCCCTTGGGTGTCACTGGGGACACTGGGACCCCTTCCCTGGGGACACTGGGACATTGGGGACACCAGGACCTCTTCCCTTGGGTGACAATGGGGACATTGAGGACACCAGGACCTCTTCCCTTGGATAGCACTGGGTGACACTGGGACCCCTTCCCTTGGGTGGCACTGGGACATTTGGGACACCAGGACCTCTTCCCTGGGAGACACTGTGGACACTGGGACATGGGGGACATTGGGAGCCCTTCTCTGGGTGACACCTCGTGATCTCTGACCCCTTGGGTGACACTGGGGACACTGGGACCCCTTCCCTTGGGGTCATTGGGGACACTGGGACCCTTTCCCTTGGGGGGGACACCTCGTGATCTCCGAATCCCCCCAAGGGACAATCGCGACACTGCGACCACTGCCTCTGGGGACACTCCGCCATCTCTGACCCCTTGGGGGACAGAGGGGACCGGACACTGACCAATGACCCCGTGACCCCTGACCTGAGGGACCCGCGTGACCTGGGGGACACTGACCCCTGAGCTGGGGGGACATTGACCCCCGGCCTGGGTTGCCCCCGTCACGAATGACCCCAAATAAACCCTTTGAACGGCGCCGCCACCACGAACGGACCCAAAATCGCCGCGATTCGCCCCAAAACCGCCGGGGGGCGGAGCCTGAGGGGGTGGTCACGCCCCCCGCTCTGGTGATTGGCTGGAGCTGCGCGTCCATCACTCAGTGGGCGGGGCTGCGCGGAGCGCTCAGCTCCCCACTGGTGATTGGCTGAAGCCGCCTGTCCATCACCCAATCGGCGGGGCAGCGCGGAGCAATCGTCTCCCCGCTGGTGATTGGCTGGGCCGCTGCGTCCATAAACCAATGAGCGAGGCGCTTGCGAGTCATGCGGGGCAGAGCGCGCTCTGATTGGCTGAGGGCGGAGGGGCGGCACTTCCGGCAACGCGGCGGGAGCGCGGCGTGCGGGACCGGGAGGAACCGGGAGGAACCGGGAGGAACCGGGACGGTCCCGGAGGGGTCGAGCCGCCCCCGGCACGTCCCGCAGCGGCTCGGGGCCTCTCCGAGGCGTCTCCCGGGACCAATCCCGGTGTCGTTGCCGTTCCCGTGACCGTTCCCGGTTCTGGGCCCCGGTGCGGCCGCCATGGGCCGCCGCAAGTCGAAGCGGAAGCCGCCGCCTAAGAAGAAGATGACGGGGACGCTGGAGACGCAGTTCACGTGTCCCTTCTGCAACCACGAGAAGTCCTGCGACGTCAAGATGTGAGCGGGGGGACACCGGGGACCGGGAGGACACCGGGAACGGGACACGGGGATGGGCGACAGCGGAGGAGCCCGAGGAGGAGCGGCATGGACGGGGACGGTACCGGGGAGGGCGGTCATGGGACACCCGGTGGTCTCTGTGTGTGGGGGGGGTGTTCGGGACCGGAACCGGAACCGGGACCGGAGGGGGTCACGACCCTCCCGTTCCCCCCCCCGCAGGGACCGCGCCCGCAACACCGGGGTGATCTCGTGCACCGTGTGCCTGGAGGAGTTCCAGACCCCCATCACCTGTATCCTTACCGAGACCCCTCCCCCCCGCCCCACCGGGACCCCCCCCCACGGGGGATCCACCGGGACCCCCCCTGAGCCTCCCCCCCGTTGGAGCCTTAACGGCGCCCGCAGATCTCTCGGAGCCCGTGGACGTTTACAGCGACTGGATCGACGCCTGCGAGGCGGCCAATCAGTGACAGCGGCGCTGTCCCCAAGCCCCGCCCCCCGGGACTCTGTGACACCCCCAGGACCCTGTGACACCCCCAGGACACGGTGACACCTCATGGTGACACCCCCAGGACACGGTGACACCCCCAGCATCCACTGTGGGGGTGGCATTTGTCCCCCCCCCCTCAGGACACGAGCCCTGTCCTTGTCCCCAGGGGGGGACACGGGGACATCGGGACGGGCCCGGCGCAGTTTTTTGGCAGAGCCCCCCCCCCCCCCAGAATAAACCCCCCCCCGAGCTGTGTCCCTGCCCCCTGCCCTGTCTCTTTGTCCCTTTTTTGGGGTTTTTTGTCCCTTTTTTTGTCCCTGGGTGTCCCCACAGCAGCGTCACCTTTGTCACCTTTGCGTGTGGCTTTTATTGTGCCTCGGTGGCTTCACACGTGGCTGGGGCTGAACCCCCCCGGGGCCGATCCTGGGGACACTCCCAGCACTGTCCCCTCCCTTGGGGACACTCCCAGCACTGTCCCCTCCCTTGGGGACAATCCTGGGGACAATCCCAGCACTGTCCCCCCCATCCCGGTGCTGCTCCCTGTGCTGGTTTCCCCGGTTCTGGTTCTCCCGGTGCCGATCCAGCCCCGGTGCCGATCCCGGTGCTGATCCAGCCCCGGTGCCGATCCCAGCCCCGGTTCCCCCGGTGCCGATCCAGCCCCGGTGCCGGTTCCCCCGGTGCCGATCCAGCCCCGGTGCCGGTTCCTCCGGTGCCGATCCCGGTGCCGATCCAGCCCCGGTGCCGATCCCGGTGCTGGTTTCCCCGGTGCCGATCCAGCCCCGGTGCTGATCCAGCCCCGGTGCCGATCCCGGTGCCGGTTCCTCCGGTGCCGATCCAGCCCCGGTGCTGATCCAGCCCCGGTGCCGATCCCAGCGCCGGTTCCCCTCTCCGAGCACCGGCAGCGGGGCCGGGCCGATCCGGGACCGGTTCCCCCGGGGGGCCAATACCAGCCCCGGTGCCGATCCCGGTTCCGATCCGGGGCCGATCCGGAAGCAGCCGGTGAGGAGCAGCAGCAGCAGCAGCAGCAGCAGCAGCGGTGTCGCGGGGGTTGCAAGCGCGGCGGCGGCGGCGGCGGCGGGAGGGAGAGGGAGGAAAAAAGGAAGGGAGGGAAGGGGAAAGGACGGAACCGCTTCTCCGGCGGCTACTGCGAGTTGTAGAGGTGCCCGTCGTAGCCGTCGTGGCCCAGCAGCTCGGGCCCGCCGCAGTATTTGGGGTCGTAGACCTGGCGGGGCAGCCCGTAGACGGTCATGCCCTGCTGGGACGCGCCCTTGTTGCTGCCCATCTGCAGGCCGATGGTCATGGTGTCGCAGTGCTCCATGCCCAGAGCCGGCTCGAAAATCTGCCGCTTGGTGCCCGGCGCCGTCATCCCCGCCTGGATGGAGCACCCAGCCCCCGGGGAGGGACGGAGGTGTCACCTGGAGGTGGTGGCGGCCACGCCCGAGGGAGGCGGGGTGTGCGGGGCGGGTGGTTGTGTTCTCTCCCCTCCCCGCCCCGTCCTCTCTTTGTGCCCAAATGTGCCCGAAGTTCCTGGATTTCCCACTCAAAGTCACTTTGTCACCCCGGTTTGGGGTCCCTGGGGGTGTCTGGGTCACCAGCTGGGATGGTGGCATCTCAAGGACCCCTCGGGGGTGTTTGTGTTCTCCTCTCTGGCCTCTCTTTGTCCCCAAATGTGCCCAAAATTCCTGGGTTTTCCCTGCTCAAAGTCACTTTGTCCCTTTATTTCCTGCTCAAAGTCACTGGTCTGGGGTCCCTGGGGGTGTCACCCCTTGTCTGGGTCACCGGCTGGGACGGTGGCACCTCAAGGACTCCTCAGGGGTCTCTGTGTCCTTCCCCCCCGTCCTCTCTTTGTCCCCAAAGTCTCTTTATTCCCCCCTCTCAAAGTCACTTTGTCACCTCTGGTCCAGGACATCCAAGTCCCCTGGTGCCATCCCTATGTCCTCTTGAGGTGGGACTGTCCCTGTGTCCCCATGTGCCCCAGGGCTGGCAGTGTCCCCATGTCCCTGTGTCCCATGTCCCCATGTCCTGGTGTCCCCATGTCCCTGTATCCCTCTGTCCCCATGTCCCAGTGTCCCTGTGTTCCCCCAGGGCTGGCAGTGTCCCCATGTCCCCATGTTCCCATATCCCCTTGTCCTGGTGTCCCCTTGTCCTGGTGTCCCCATGTCTCCATGTCCCCATGTCCCTGTATCCCCATGTCCTGGTGTCCCCCTGTCCCCACCTGGCTGGCCCCTTTGTTGGTGCCCATCTGGAGGCTGATGGTGGCCTGGTCCAGGGGCTGCTCCGTGCCCAGTTTGGGGTCGTACAGATGTCCCCTTGTCCCTATGTCCCCGTGTCCTGGTGTCCCCATGTCCACCTGTGTCCATGTTCCTGTATCCCCATGTCCCCATGTCCACCTGTGTCCATGTTCCTGTATCCCCATGTCCACCTGTGTCCATGTTCCTGTATCTCCATGTCCCCATGTCCCAGTGTCCCCATGTCCCAGTGTCCCCATGTCCCCGTGTCCTGGTATCCCCATGTCCTGGTGTCCCTATGTCCCAGTGTCCCCCTGTCCCCATGTCCACCTGTGTCCTGGTGTCCCCATGTCCTGGTGTCCCTATGTCCCAGTGTCCCCATGTTCCTGTATCCCCATGTCCCCCTGTCCCCGTGTCCCCCTGTCCCCACCTGGCTGGCCCCTTTGTTGGTGCCCATCTGGAGGCTGATGGTGGCCTGGTCCAGGGGTTGGTCGGTGCCCAGTTTGGGGTCGTACAGGTGCCGCCGTGTCCCGTACGCCGTCATGCCCTGCTGGCTGGCGAACTTGTTGGTGCCCATCTGGGGGGGACAGCCACGGCCACGGTGTCACCAACTGGCCCATCACCCCCCCCAGCCAGGTGTCCCCCCCAGGTGTCCCCAGGTGTCACCTGCAGCCCGATGATGTTCCTGCCCTCGCGCAGCTTCTCGGGGTGGAAGCGCCGCTGCTGCTTCTCCGCGTATTTCACCCCCAGCCCCACGTTGTTCCCCTTTGTCTTGGCCTGGCGGAGAATGGGGGGGGGTCAGGGGGCTCCCCCAGACCCCAAATACCCACCCCAGACCCCCAACACCTTCTCCAGACCCCAAATCCCCTCCCCGGACCCCAAACACCCACCCCAGACCCCCAACACCTTCTCCAGACCCCAAACACTCTCCCCAGTCCCCAAATGCTCTCCCCAGACCCCAAACACTCTCCCCAGACCCCAAACACCTCTCCCAGACCCCAAACACTCACCCCAGATCCCAAACACCCTGCCCAGACCCAAATCCCCCCTCAGGATCCCCCCCACCAGGTGCAGCAGCAGCAGCAGTGCGTGGCTGATGTCCCCTAAGGGGACACGAGGACCCTCCAGACCCTCCCAGACCCACAAATCCCCCCAGGACCCCCCAGAACCCCTCAGGACTCCCCAGGACCCCCAGACCCCCCCCCAGAACCCCCTCCAGAACCTCCCCAGAACCCCTCCCCAGGACCCCCCAGAACCCCCCTCCAGGACCCCCAGAACCCCTCCAGGACCCCCCAGAACCCCTCAGGACCCCCCAGAACCCCCCAGGACCCCCCGGGGGGCTCACCTGGCTGGCGAGGGCGATGAGGGTGGACTGCACCTGGGTGTGGTTGGTGTTCTCAAAGAGGTCGTTGGCCTCGAAGATGTCGTGGGGCTTCACCCCGTAGCGTGTGATGGCCTTCAGGAAGTTCCCGATGTTCTCCAGCTGGGACAGCCGAGGGGATGGGAGAGGGGGTTGGGGTCAGAGCCCACCCCCAGACCCACCCCAAACTCTCCTGGGGGTTTGGGATCAGAGCCCAGCTCCAGCCCCTCCAAAAATCCGAGGTTTGGGGTCAGAGCCCACCCCCAGATCCGTCCCAAACCCTCCCTGGGGTTTGGGGTCAGAGCCCAGCCCCAGCCCCTCCAAAAACCCGAGGTTTGGGGTCAGAGCTGAGCCCCAGACCCTCCCCAGGGTTTGGGGTCAGAGCCCAGACCCTCCCTGGGGTTTGGGGTCAGAGCCCACCCCCAGACCTGCCCCAAACTCTCCTGGGGGTTTGGGATCAGAGCCCACCCCCAGACCCTCCCCAAAGCCTGGGGGTTTGGGGTTGGAGCCCACCCTTGGACCCTCCAAAAACCTGAGGTTTGGGGTCAGAGCCCAGCCCCAGACCCTCCAAAAACCTGAGGTTTGGGGTCGGAGCTCAGCCCCAGCCCAGGGTTTGGGGTTTCCCCTCACCTTGTGCCAGTTCTGGACGGGTTCGTTCACCTTCGGCACCGAGCCCGGCTGCAGTTTGTTGATGAGCCTGGGGGGGTCAAGGGCAGGTGGGGTCAGCACAGGTGAGGTCAGCTCAGGTGGGGTCAGCTCAGGTGAGGTCAGCACAGGTAAAGGGTGGCCCCCAGGATGACCCCAGCACCCAGCCAGGGTTGGGGATGGGATTGTGGTCAGCAGAGGTCAAGGGTCAGGGGTCAAAGTTAAAACCGGGCTGAGTTCCCAGACTGGGGCCAGGCTCAGGGTTTGGGGGGGGGGGACACGGTGACAGCCCGGCCAGCCCTGGGGACACAAAGCCGGGGTCACCCGGGGTCAGGGGTCAGCCCTGGGGACACAAAGCTGGGGTCACGCGGGGTCAGAGGTCATACTCGCAGAGGATGACCCCGTCCTTGAGCCCGTCCATGAAGTTGTCCCCGATCCGGCGTCCCGTGGTCCCCTCGATCCAGGCACGGAGCTCCCTCTCGTGCTGGGGGTCGTACTTCTGCGCCAGCTGCGGGGGGGACACGGGGACATGGGGACGTGGGGACATGGGGACAGCTCCGGGGGGTCAGGGAGCATGGGGGACACCGTGGAGGGGCACCAGGGGGACGTGGGGACAGCACCAGGGGGCACAGGGACACCTCCGGGGGGTGGGGGAGCACGGGGACAGCACCGGAGGCACATGGGGACACCATCGAGGAGGACATTGGGGACACCACCAGGGGGTCAGGGAGTACGGGGACAGCATTGGAGGGACATGGGGACACCGCCAGGGGGACGTGGCAGCGTGGAGAACGCGGGGGA
This sequence comes from Phylloscopus trochilus trochilus, assembly GCA_016584745.2. Lineage (NCBI taxonomy): Eukaryota > Metazoa > Chordata > Aves > Passeriformes > Phylloscopidae > Phylloscopus > Phylloscopus trochilus. Next base: position 50,357 of record WQNJ02000317.1, on the reverse strand, counting down.
CACCGTCAGGCTGACAAGGGGACACTGCGGGGGGACAGCAGTGTCCAGCAGGACAGGGAAGATGTGGGGGACACGGGGACACCGCTGGGGACACCGCTGGGGACACGAGGACACATCCCCGCCATAAACGGGGCCACGCAAAACGCGGGGGCGGGGGGACGGGGGGACCCGAGCACAGAGAATCCCCGGTGTTCCCGTTTTTCCCCCACCCCGGTTCTCCCGAGAGGGGCGGAAGGAGCCGGGATAGACCCCGGGGGTGCCCGGACCCACCCCCCCCGCTCCTCTCCGGCCCCCCCGCCCCCCCGGGAGCGGCGGGCGACCGGGCCGGCCGAACCTTTGCCCATATATAGCCCCGGCCCGGGGCCGCCGCCGCCCGCCCGCCGCGCTCCGCCGCCTTATAAGGGCTCACGGCGGGGCCGGGGGGCTCCGGGGCCCCCCCGGGCCGCCGATCTCCCCCCCTCCGTTAACCCTTAACGGGCCGGGCTGGACCCCCCACCCCTCCGCACGCCGTTCCACCCGAACCGCCCCCGTTAACCCTTCACGGGGCGGACACCGGCGGGACTCCCCCCCGCCCCGTGATCCCCGGTGTCCTCCCGCGCGCCGTTCCGGTGTCGCCCCCTCGCTCAGCCCCGGAGTGGGGCGGGGGGGGGATCGCGGTGTCGCCCCCTCCTCTGCGTCTCAGGGGTCGGAGGGACCCCCTCCCCGCCCCGGGACAACGAAGCCGCACTCCCGGTTAACCCTTAACGAGCCGGTGCCCGCCAGGACTCACCCCCCCTTCCCCCGGTGCTCACGGTGGTGGTGGGGGGAACCCCGGTGTCGCCCCCTCCCCTCCCGCCCGGGAACTCGGTGCCGGAGGGACCGGGGGGGGGAGGGTACGGAGTTCCCCGGGCAGCCCAACCCCCTTCCCGGTAAACCGGAGCCCGGCGGGACCCCCGGAGAGGGGACGGGACACCCCCCGGTGCAGCCCCCGTGCCCCCGGTGCCCGTCCCCGGTTCCCTCCCGGGGCAGCACCAGGGACAGCGCCGGGTCCCGCCCCCGTGCCCGCCGAGTCCTGCCGCGACCCCCGCCCGCCCCCGGTGCTGCCGCCGCTCCCCCGGGGGAGGGAGGTCGCGGCTGCTCGGACCTTCCCGGTTTCCCCCGGTTCGGTTCGGTTCGGTTCGGTGCCGCTCACCTTGTTCTTCACCTCGGCCGATAGCCCGTAGGCCGGGCCGCGGTTGAAGTGCGCGTTGGACATTTCGGGGGTCCCGGTGTGGTGGAAGGCGGGGGGGTCTCGGTGGGTCCGGTGGGGGGGGGGTGGCGCCGGTTCGGAGCTGTCCCGGGTGAGTTCGGAGCTGTCCCGGGTGGGTTCGGAGCTGTCCCGGGTGAGTTCGGAGCTGTCCCGGTGCCCTCGGGTCGGGTCGTTGCCCTCGGTCGCTCCCTCCCGGTCCCGTTCCCGTCGCCGCCGCCGCCGCCACTTTTAAAAGTGGGCGGTGGGCGCGGAGCCCCCCCCGGCCCGGGCCGGCCGCAGCCAATCCGCGCCCTCCGCCGCGCTGACGTCACGGCGGGGCGGGTGATGGCGTCATTTTTTCCACATTTAGCGGGGGGGATCCCGGAGAGGAGGGGGTGGGGGGGGGGAATCCCGGGGTGGGGGGAGTCCCGGAGCGGCCCCCCCCCCCGCCCCAAATCCGCCCTTTCCCGCTCTCCCCCTCCCACCGGACACCGCTGTCCCCCCTCCAGGTCACCTGGGTGTCCCCCCACCCAGAGCGGGGACCCCCTCAGGACAGCGGGGATTCCCCCAGGATGCCCGGGGGGACCCCCCCGGCTCTTCCCCGGACCCCCCCCCCCCCTCCCGCGGACCCCCCCCCCTCACCGGGACACCGCGGTTCGCCCCCCGCCGCGTCCCCCCCCTCTCGCTGCCGTCACCGGATCGGACTCCGCCGCCCCCTCGGGGGGAGGACACGACTCGTCACGGGTGGGGAATGTCCCCCTCCCCCTCCCCCTCCGCCGGTCCGTCCCCTCCCCCACCCCGTGCGACTCCGAGACCCCCCCACACCGCCCCGGGACTGGGGGGGGACACCCGGGATCCCCCCGCCCCCCTCAGGGACTTGGGGAACCCCTCGCCCCCCCCGCCCCTGCCCCACGCCGGAGCTGCCGTTCCCATTGAGCGGCTCTGACATCATCGTTAAACCCCCCCCCGTGACGTCACCGCGTGTCCCCGGCCCTGAGCTCATCCCGGGGTCCCTCTGTGACGTCACGGGGGAACCCCTTCCGAGCCCCGCCCCCACTCCGCGCTCTGCCCGCCAATCGCCGCGCGGCTTTTGCCCGCGGGTTGTGACGAGCGCGGCGATTGGCCGAGCGGGCAGGTCCCGCCCCCCTGACCCCGCAGAGCGCGGGGGTCAGAACCAAGATGGCGGCGCCCAGCGAGGCGACCCGGCGTGGGGACAGCGGGGCTGGGCCGTGACATCGCGACACCGCGACAGCCCCGGCGACATGAGGCTGAGCTGCCTCCGGGCGCTGCCCCGCAGCCTCTGGGGCGGCCGAGGAGTTCCAGAGGTGTGCGGGGGAGTCCGGCGGGCGCGGGGGACAGCGGGGACACGGCGGGGATGCGGGGGGACATGGCGGGGGGGAGGGGACAGGCGACACCGGGGGCGCGGAGGGACGGCGGGGGGGACAAGGAGGGGACAAGGGGGGGACACAGGGACAGCTGTGGTGACATCTTTCCCCTCCCCCCCCCCCCCCCGCAGCTGTGCCGGAGCTTGTGCCAGCGCCCCGCGCGTGTCCCCGCTGAGGGAGGTGACACCGCGGGGACCCCGAAGCCTGGCGGGGCCCGGGAGCGCCACCGCGCAGAGGGTGACACCCCGAGGGGCGACACCTCCGGCGGCGACACCACCTCGGCGTGGTTCCGCCAAACGGGGGACAACGAGAGCCACCCCCGGTACCGGCACCGCCCCCGGGGCCCCCTGGGAGGTGACAGCCCGGGGGGTGCCACCTTCGGGGGTGGCACCTCGAGGGGTGACACCTTCAGGGGTGAAGCCTCAAGGGGCGACACCTCCGCGGGTGACACCTTAGGGGGTGCGACCTTAGGGGGTGCGACCTTAGGGGGTGACATCTCCAGGGGTGGCGGCACTTCCTGGGCCGCCACCACCTCAGGGAGAGGTGACACCTTCGGAGGTGCCACCTCGGGGGCTGCCACCTCCAGGGGTGACACTTCAAAGGATGAACCCTCCGTGGGCGACACCTCGGGGGGCGACACCTTCAGGGCTGAAGCCTCAAGGGGCGACACCTTCGGAGGTGCCACCTCGAGGGGTGACACTTCCGGGGGTGACACTTCAAAGGACGAAACCTCCAGGGGCGCCACCTCGGGGGGCTCCACCTCACCCCCCCGCCCCTCTCTGCGCCACCTCCGCCGCCACACCCGCGACCACTCCGGTGACGACGACCACGACGGTGACCGCGACAATGACCGTGACGGTACCGGGGCGTTCCGAGCCGCTCTGCGGGCCGCCGAGCGCTCTCCCCCGGCCCGAGGCGGGCGGCTGGCGCTGGTGGAGGCGGCGCTGGCGGCGATGCCGGCGCTGGGCGTGGAGCGCAGCCTGAGCGCCTACAAAGCGCTGCTGCGGCTGCTGCCCCGCGGGCCCTGGGTGCCCCGGGGGCCGCTGCAGCGCCTGCTCTTCCCCTTCCCGCGGCAGCAGGAGTGCGGGCTGCGCCTGCTGGAGCAGATGGAGCGATACGGTGCGTGCCTGGCAGGGGGGGTGGTGGCACTTTTAGGGGTGTCGCCGGTGTCGCCCCACCCCCACTGTGCCCTGCTCTGTGTGTGTGTTCCCACCCCCCGTCCCCGTGTCGCTTGTTGCCGTGATGTCCCCTCAGTGTCCCCCAGTGTTCCCCAGTGGCACCTGTTGGTCGGGTGTGGGTTCATGCTGCTGTCGCCTCGGTGGCCCCAAGTGTTGTCAAGGTTCCCAGTGTCCCCTCAGTGTCCCCAATGTCCCCTCAGTGTCCCTGCTGTCCCCAATGTCCCCAGTATCCCCTATCCCCCAATGTCCCCTCAGTGTCCCCTGAGTATCCCTGCTGTCCCCAGGCGTGGTTCTGGACGCTGAGATGCAGTTCCTGCTGCTGTCCCCTCAGTGTCCCCGCTGTCCCCACTGTCCCCTCAGTGTCCCCATGTCCCCAATGTCCCCTCGTTGTCCCCCAGGGGTGGTTCCGGACGCCGAGGCACAGTTCCTGCTGCTGTCCCCTCAATGTCCCTGCTGTCCCCTCAATGTCCCCGCTGTCCCCCAGGGGTGGTTCCGGACACCGAGGCGTGGTTCCTGCTGTCCCCTCAGTGTCCCCAATGTCCCCAGTATCCCCTATCCCCCACTGTCCCTGCTGTCCCCAATGTCCCCTCGCTGTCCCCCAGGGGTGGTTCCGGACGCCGAGGCGTGGTTCCTGCTGCTGTCCCCATGTCCCCAATGTCCCCTCAGTGTCCCCCAGGGGTGGTTCCGGATGCTGAGGCACGGTTCCTGCTGCTGTCCTCTCAGTGTCCCCACTGTCCCCATGTCCCCAATGTCCCCTCGCTGTCCCCCAGGGGTGGTTCCTGACACCGAGGCATGGTTCCTGCTGCTGTCCCCTCAGTGTCCCCATGTCCCCAATGTCCCCTCGCTGTCCCCCAGGCGTGGTTCCGGATGCCGAGGCGCGGTTCCTGCTGCTGTCCCCATGTCCCCAATGTCCCCTCGGTGTCCCCTCCGTGTCCTCTCAGTGTCACCTCAATGTCCCTGCTGTCCCCATGTCCCCTCAATGTCCCCAATGTCCCCTTGCTGTCCCCCAGGGGTGATTCCGGATGCCGAGACGCGGTTCCTGCTGCTGTCCCCTCAGTGTCCCCACTGTCCCCATGTCCCCAATGTCCCCATGTCCCCAATGTTCCCATCTCCCCAATGTCCCCTCAATGTCCTCCAGGGGTGGTTCTGGACGCCGAGGCGCGGTTCCTGCTGCTGTCCTCATGTCCCCAATGTCCCCTCAGTGTCCCCTCCGTGTCCTCTCAGTGTCACCTCAATGTCCCTGCTGTCCCCATGTCCCCTCAATGTCTCCATGTTCTCAATGTCCCCTCAATGTCCCCAATGTCCCCTCAATGTCCTCGCTGTCCCCCAGGGGTAGTTCCGGACGCCGAGGCGCGGTTCCCGCTGCTGTCCCCTCAATGCCCCCATGTCCCCATGTCCCCAATGTCCCCATCTCCCCAGTGTCCCCACTGTCCCCCAGGGGTGGTTCCGGACGCCGAGGCGCAGTTCCTGCTGCTGTCCCCTCAGTGTCCCCATGTCCCCTCGCTGTCCCCCAGGGGTGGTTCCGGACGCCGAGACGCGGTTCCTGCTGCTGGGGGTGTTCGGGCCGCGCAGCCGGCCGGCGCGGAAGCTGCAGCGGTTGCAGTTTTGGCTGCCGCGCTTCCGCCACCTGGACCCGCACCCGCTGCCCCCCGGGCCGCTGCCCCCCGGCCTGGCGGCCGCGCAGATCGGCCTGAGGCGCATGGCCGGGGACCCCAAAGCCACCGTCACCGTGGTCCAGGTGGGCACCGGCGCTGCGGGGGACACCTGAAGGGGACAGGGACATGGTGGGGGGGTGGCCCTGTGGTGACCCTGCCCCCCCGTGGTGTCCCCTCCCCGCAGCGGCCGGTGCCGGAGACGGGGGAGGATGAAGGCTCCGTGCAGCCCTTCATCGTCAGTGAGTGACACCCCCCGGGGGGTCCTGGAGGGGGTGGGAGTGGGTTTGGGGGCTCTCTGGAGGGTTGGGGGTGCCCAAGGTGGCTCTGTGAGGGAGTTTGGGGTCCTTTATTTGGTTTGGGGTCCTTTATTGGGTTTGGGGTCCCTTGGGTGGCTCTGTCAGGGGTTTGGGATCAGGTTTGGGGTCAGGTTTGGGGTCCCCTGAGTGGCTCTGTGAGGGAGTTTGGGGTCCTTTATTGGGTTTGGGGTCCTTTATTGGGTTTGGGGTCCCTTGGGTGGCTCTATGAGGGGGTTTGGGGTCCCCAGGGTGCCTCTGTGAGGGGGTTTGGGGTCCTTTATTGGGTTTGGGGTCCCCAGGGTGGCTCTGTGAGCAGGTTTGGGGTCAGGTTTGGGGTCAGATTTGGGGTCCCCAGGGTGGATCTCTCAGGGGGTTTGGGGTCTCCAGAGTGGCTCTGTGAGGGGGTTTGGGTTCAGGTTTGGGGTCCCTTGGGTGGGGGTTTGAGGTTGGGTTTGGGGTCAGGTTTGGGGTCCCCAGAGTGCCTCTGTGAGGGAGTTTGGGGTCCTTTATTGGGTTTGGGGTCTCCAGGGTGGCTCTGTGAGGGGGTTTGGGGTCAGGTTTGGGGACCCTTGGGTGGGGGTTTGAGGTTGGGTTTGGGATCAAGTTTGGGGTCCCCTGGGTGGCTCTGTGAGGGGGTTTGGGGTCCCCAGGGTGGAGGTCTGAGGTTGGGTTTGGGGTCCCTTGGGTGGCTCTGTGAGCAGGTTTGGGGTCGGGTTTGGGGTCAGATTTGGGGTCCCCAGGGTGGATCTCTCAGGGGGTTTGGGGTCCTCTGGGTGGCTCTGTCAGGGGGTTTGGGATCAGGTTTGGGGTCAGGTTTGGGGTCAGGTTTGGGTTCCCCAGGGTGGCTCTGTGAGGGGGTTTGAGGTTGGGTTTGGAGTCAGGTTTGGGGTCAGGTTTAGGTTTGGGGTTTGGGATCAGGTTTGGGGTCAGGTTTGGGATCAGGTTTGGGGTGTGGTTTGGGATCAGGTTTGGGATCAGGTTTAGGCTCAGGTCTGGGCTCAGGTCTGGGCTCCCCAGGCTGCCGTCCCCAGCTGTCGCGGTGTCCCCAGGCTGGCAGGGCCCGGAGCAGCAGGAGCTGCTGCAGCAGCACGACCCCTCCAGGCCGGTGTTCGTGGAGGGGCCCTTCCCCCTCTGGCTGCGCGGGACCCTCCTCAGATATTTCGTGCTGCGGGGGGACCCCCTGCCCCCCGAGCTGAGGGTGAGAGCCGGGAAAGTTGGGGGGGGGACTCCCAGAGCCAGGCCAGGTGTGCAGGGACACCCCCGAAACCCACACACACCTGGGACCCGACGGTTTGCAGTACGTTTGGGAGGTCCCCAGTGAACAGTGACCCTAAACCTCACCATAAACACTAAACCTGACACTAAACCCTAACCCTAAACCCTAACACTAAATCCTAATCCTAAACCCTAACCCTGACACTAAACCCTAACCCTAAACCCTAACACTAAATCCTAATCCTAAACCCTAACCCTGACACTAAACCCTAACCCTAAACCCTAACACTAAACCCTAATCCTAAACCCTAACCCTGACACTAAACCCTAATCCTAAACCCTAATCCTGACACTAAACCCTAACCCTAAACCCTAACCCTAAACCCTAATCCTGACACTAAACCCTAACCCTAAACCCTAACACTAAATCCTAATCCTAAACCCTAACCCTGACACTAAATCCTAACCCTAAACCCTAACATGAAACCCTAACCCTGACACAAAACCCTAAACCCTAACCCTAAACCTAACCCTAAACCCTAACACAAAACCCTAACCCTAAACCCTAATCCTGACACTAAACCCTAACCCTAAACCTAACCCTAAACCCTAAAACCTAACCTTAATCCTAAACCCTAACCCTAAACCCTAACACTAAATCCTAATCCTAAACCCTAACCCTGACACTAAACCCTAAAAACTAAACCCTAACTCTAACCCTAACCCCTAACCCTAAACCCTAACCCCCAGAACATTCCAGAACCCCCTCAAAACCCCCCCTAAACCCCTCCCCATCCCCCAGGATCCCCCCCCGGACCCCGAGCGCAGTTTTTACTTCCCCCTCCACCTGGAGCTGGAGCTGGAGCGCGGCCCCTGGGACAACGACGACTTCGAGGTGGATGAAGGTGATTTTGGGGGGGGGTCGGGTGGGTGGGGTTTGTTTTTTGGGGAGGGGGTGGGGGTCCGGCTGACCCCCTTTCCCCCCCCTGCAGTGGAGGAGGGTCCCGTCTTCGCCCTGTGCGTGGCGGGGGCCGGCGACCGGCGCACCTTGGCCAGGTGGATCTCGGCGCTGCAGCGGCAGAATCCGGTGCTGGGCACGGCCCCCGTGGTTTTCCGCCTCTCTCAAACCATTGGGGACCCCCAGGAAGGACCCCAGACCCCTCAGCTGAGTGCGGGGAGCCCCCCGGGGGCAGCGCTGGAGCCCCCCGAGGGGAGGGAGGGGGGGGAGCCCAGGGGAGACCCCTCCCCGAAAAGCGGGAGGGAATAAAAAAGATGCTGCCGTGGATGGAATGGGGGAGTCGTGAATTTGGGGGGGTGGGTTTGATTGGGGGGAGGGTCGTGGAGGGGTTTTTGGGGGGGTTTTGGCCCCACAGCCCCCCAAACCCAAATTCTGGGTGAATTTGGGGAGCGCCCAGGGGGCGATTGGGGGGCACTGGGAGGGAGTCGTGTCCTGCTCTGAAGCTGGGGGGGGGGGGGTCGTCCCTGGTGAATTTTGGGGATCTCTGGTGAGTTTGGGGGGGGTCCCCGGTGAGTTCTGAGGGTCCTGGTGAGTTCTGGGGGTGCCTGGTAAGTCGGTGGGGGGGGTTCCCTGAGAGTTCTGGGGGGGTCCCCGGTGATTTTTGGGGGTATCCACTGAATTCTGGGGGTCCTCTGGCGGGTTCTGGGGGTCCCGGGTGAGTCGGGGGGGTTTCTCTGGTGAGTCAGAGGGGGTCCCCTGGTGAGTTTTGGGGGTGTGTGGCGAGTTCTGCAGGTCCCTGGTGAGTCACGGGGGTCCCCGGTGAGTTCTGGGAGGTCCTGGGTGAGTTCTAGGGGGGGGGTCCCCGGTGAGTTTTGGAGGTACCCAGTGAATTTTGGGAGTCCCTGATGAATTCTGGGGGGGTCCCTGGCGAGTTCTGGGGGTCCCAGCTGATTTCTGAGGGGTCCCCGGTGACTTTTGGGGGGGGGTCTCCAGTAAGTTCTGAGGGTCCCTGGTGAGTCACGGGGGTCTCCGATGAGTTCTGGGGGTCCCCGGTAACTTTGGGGGGGGGTCGTCCCCAGCGAACAGCCGGGGGTCCCTCAGCTGCGCCACCCGCACACCTCACACCTGGCGCTTCACCTCAGGACCGAACCGCGCCCGGACCCCCATTTTGGGGTCTCTCCCCCCCCCACCCCGTCTCTTGGGGACCCCACCCCCAAAAAAAAATCCCGGGGGGGGAGGGGGAGAAGAGCGCTGGGCCGCGCATGCGCACGGCTTGCGCCGCGCCGCCGTCGCCCCGCCGTGACGTCATCTCGGCGCGCCGCGGCATGAGCGCGGCCGAGCGCTGCCCCGGCGGCCCCGGGGCTCCCGGGGGTCCCGAACCCGGCGGGGGTCGCAAAGCTCGGGGGCGGCCCCGCTTGACCGAGACGGACCGGGCTCGGCGGCGCTTGGAATCGCGCAAGAAGTACGACGTGCGGCGGGTTTACCTGGGCGAGGCGCACGGGCCCTGGGTGGAGCTGAGGCGCCGCAGCGGGTGGAGCGATGCCAAGCTGGCGGCCTACCTGCTGGGGCTGGAGCGGGGGGCAGCGCGCCGGGCGGCGCGGGTGAGCACCGGGGGAGCACCGGGGAGAGCGGGGAGAGAGAGGGGAGGGGTGCTGGGGAGGGGGGCGGCACCGCCGCGGGGTGTGGGGGGTGGTGGGAGAAGGGTCTGGGGGTGTGGGGGGCTCGGCCCCGGTGGGTCTGGGGGTGCTGGAGCGGCGGCGAGGCTCGGGGAGAGCGGGCGGGGCGCTGTCCGCGGTGCTGAAGGGTGGTGTGGGCCTTTCTCGGCCTTTTCCTCCTCGTCCTCTTTTTCCTCATCCCCTTTCCTTCTCGACCTCTTCCTCATCTCCCTTCCTCTTCATCCTCTTTCCTCCTTCTCTGCTCCCGTCCCGTCCTTCTTTTCCTCTCCCGTGGCTCCTTCCTCTTCCTCAGGCCGGGCTGGGAGTGGTGGAAAAGGAGGAAGAGGAGGAGGAGGAGGAGGAAGGCTGGGGGGGTGATGAGGGGTGAGGATGAGGAGGAAAAAACCAGGGGAAGGAGGAGGAGGAGGAAGAGGCTGGGGGGGAGGAAGGTCGGGTGGGAGGTGCAGAGGAAGGGGAAGGGGCGCCGGGGGTCCTGCAGAAGCCCCTTCCCCTTCTCCCATCCCTCCCCCCTCTCTCTCTCCACAGCAAACCCTGGGAGCAGCTCCCCAAAAAACCCAAACGCAAGAAAAGTGAGTCTGGGGTCTGCGGGGGGGGGGGAGGGGGGCTGCCTCTGCCTTTGAGGGGCACTTTGGGGGGGTCTATACCCACCTTTGGGGGTCTGCCCGTGCCTTTGGGGGGCTGTAACTGCATTTGGGGGGTCTGTACTCCACTTTGGGGATCTGCCCCTGCCTTTGGGGGTCTGTGCCCCACTTCGAGGGCTCTGTACCCACCTTCAGGGTGTCCATGCTTGACTTTGGGGGGTCTGTACCCCACTCTGCAGGCTCTGCCCCCCTGTCCTTCTCCCCTCCCCGGTGCCCGGTGCCCGGTGTCCCCTGACTGTGCCCTGTGTCCAGTTCCCTGTGTCCGGTACCTGGTTCCCGCTGCCCCCCTGGTTCCCGGTGCTGCCCAGTGTCCCCCTGATCGTGCCCGGTGTCCCCCTGACCGTGCCCGGTTCCCGCTGCCCCCCTGGTTCCCAGTGCTGCACGGTGCCTCCCTGACCGTGCCCAGTGTCCCTTCAGTGCCCGGTTCCCACTGCCCCCCCGGTTCCCGGTGCTCCCTGGTGCCCTCTGACCGTGCCTGGTTCCCGGTTCCCATTTTTTGGATGGTTCCCGGTGCTGCCCCCTGACCACGCCCGGTGTCCCCTGGTGCCCGGTTCCCGCTGCCCCCCCGGCTCCCGGTGCTCCCCCCGGTTCCCGGTGCTCCCCCCGGCTCCCGGTGCTCCCCCCGGTGCCCGGTTCCCGCTGCTCCCCCTGGTTCCCGGTTCTCAGTGCTGCTCCCCTGACCGTGCCCGGTGCCTCCCCGGTGCCCGGTTCCCGCTGCCCCCCCGGTTCCCGGTGCTGCCCGGTGCCCCCCTGACCGTGCCCAGTGCTCCCCCCGGTTCCCGGTTCCTGGTGCTCCCCGCGGTTCCCGGTTCCCGGTACTGCCCCACTGACTGTGCCCGATGCCCGGTTCCCACTGCCCCCCCCTGGTTCCCAGTTCCCAGTACTGCCCCCCTGATCGTGCCCAGTGCTCCCTGCGGTTCCCGGTTCCTGGTGCTGCCCCCCTGACCGTGCCCGGTGCTCTCCCTGGTGCCCCCCTGACCGTGTCCGGTGCCCCCCTGACCATGCCCAGTGCTCTCCCCGGTGTCCCCCTGACGGTGTCCGGTGCTCTCCCCGGTGCCCCCCTGACCGTGCCCGGTTCCCGGTTCCCGCTGCCCTCCTCGGTTCCCGGTGCTGCCCGGTGCCCCCCTGACCGTGCCCGGTGCTCTCCTCGGTGCCCCCTGACTGTGCCCGGTGCCCGGTTCCCGGTGCTCCCCCCGGTTCCCGGTTCCTGGTACTGCCCCCCTGACCATGCCCGGTGCTCTCCCTGGTGCCCCCCTGACCGTGCCCGGTGCCCGGTTCCCGGTGCTCCCCGCGGTTCCCAGTTCCTGGTGCTCCCCCCGATCGTGCCCAGTGCTCCCCCCGGTTCCTGGTTCCCGGTACTGCCCCCCTGACCGTTCCCGGTGCTCTCCCCGGTTCCCCCCCCTGCAGGGCGGCGGCGGAACGTGAACTGCCTGCGGCACGCGGTGATCTGGTACGAGGACCACCGGCAGCGCTGCCCCTACGAGCCGCGCCTGGCCGAGCTGGACCCCTCGGTGGGGCTCTACACCACGGCCGTGTGGCAGTGCGAGCGCGGCCACCGCTACTTCCAGGACCTGCACTCGCCCCTGCGGCCCCTCAGCGACTCCGAGGGCGACGAGGAGGAGGAGGAGGAGGAGGAGGGTCAGAGCCTGGGGGGAGAAAAGGGTTTTTTTTGGGGTGGGAGGGGTCTGGGGGGTGTGGGAGGGGCAGAGAGGAAGGGTTGGGGGTCTCTGGGAAGCTTTTGGGGGCTGTTTTGAGCCTGGGAGGAGAATTTTTGGAGGGTCCAGATTGTTTTGAGGGGTGTGGGAGGGGCAGAGTGGAGGGGTTTGGGGGGTCTTTGGGGATGGTTTTTGGGGGCTGTTTTTAGGCTGGGAGGAGATTTTTTGGATGGTTCAGATTTTTTGGGGGGGTGGGAGGGGGTGGTTTATGGGGCTGGGGGTTCCTGGGGGTGTGGGAGGGGCAGAGAGGAGGGGTTTGGGGGTCTTTGGGGAGCTTTTAGGGGGCTGTTTTTAGGCTGCGAGGAGATTTTTTGGAGGGTTCAGATTTTTTTCTGGGAGGGTGGGAGGGGTCTGGGGGGTGTGGGAGGGGCAGAGAGGAAGGGTTGGGGGTCTCTGGGGGTGGTTTTTGGGGGGTTGTTTTGAGGCTGGGAGGAGGATTTTGGAATTTTTGGATGGTCCAGATTGTTTTGGGGGGGCGAGAGGAGTCTGGGGGGTGTGGGAGGGGCAGAGAGGAGGGTTTGGGGGTCTTTGGGGGTGGTTTTTGGGGGCCTGGGAGGAAAATTTGGGGACTGATTTGAAGCTGGAAGGAGGATTTTTGAAGGGTTCAGATTTTTTTGGGGGGTGGGAGGGGTCTGGGGGGTGTGGGAGGGGCAGGGAGGAGGGGTTGGGGGTCTCTGGGAAGCTTTTGGGGGCTGTTTTGAGGCTGGGAGGAGAATTTTTGGAGGGTCCAGATTGTTTTGAGGGGTGTGGGAGGGGCAGAGAGGAGGGGTTTGGGGGTCTCTGGGGATGGGTTTTATGGGCTGGGAGGAGGATTTTGGAATTTTTGGATGGTTCAGATTTTTTAGGGGGGTGGGAGGGGCTGGGGCTGGGGGGAGTTGTGGGGTTATGGGGCTGAGGGCTCCTGGGGGTGTGGGAGGGGCAGAGAGGAGGGGTTTGGGGGTCTCTGGGGATGGTTTTTGGGGGCTGGGAAGAAAATTTGGGGGCTGTTTTGGGGCTGGGAGGAGGATTTTGGAATCTTTGGATGGTTCAGATTTTTTTGGGGGGTGGGAGGGGGTGGTTTATGGGGCTGGGGGTTCCTGGGGGTGTGGGAGGGGCAGAAAGGAAGGGTTGGGGATCTTTAGGGATGGTTTTTGGGGGCTGGGAGGAGAATTTGGGGGCTGATTTGAGGCTGAAAGGAGAATTTTTGGATGGTCCAGATTGTTTTGAGGGGTGTGGGAGGGTCAGAGAGGAAGGGTTTGGGGGTCTTTGGGGATGGGTTTTATGGGCTGGGAGGAGGATTTTGGAATTTTTGGATGGTTCAGATTTTTTAGGGGGGGTGGGAGGGGCTGGGGGCTGGGGGGAGTTGTGGGGTTATGGGGCTGAGGGCTCCTGGGGGTGTGGGAGGGGCAGAGAGGAGGGGTTTGGGGGTCATTGGAGATGCTTTTTGGGGGCTGTAAGGAAAATTTGGGGGCTGTTTTGGGGCTGGGAGGAGATTTTTCGGATGCTCCAGCAGATTTTTTTTTGGCGGGGGGGATGTGATGAGTGATTTTTAGGGGGAGGGGGGCACCAACTCCTTCTGACCTTCCCCGTTCCCTCCACAGCCCCCGGCTCCTCCTCTTCCTCCTCCTCTTCCTCCCCCTCGGGGGGCTGCAGCTCCGGCTCGGAGGCAGCGCCGGGGGGGGGTCCCTCGGTGCCAGCCCCCACCCATCCTGGGGGTCCAGCCCCCCCCCTTCCCGGGGGTCCAGCCCCCCCCGAGGCACTGGAGGCCGTGGTTTGTGTCCCCCTGCCCCTGTGCCCGGCCCGCGGGGGGCTGGAGGGGGGCGGCCCCCCCACCCTCCTGCAGGGACCCCCCCTCCTGATCCTGGCAGGGCCGGGCTATGAGGCCCTGGGGGGGCTGCAGCTGGAGGTGGGGGGGGGGCTGCTGGGAGGGGGGGGCGCTTTCCCAGCCCCCCCGGTGGAGCCGCACCTGCCCAAGACAGGTAAAGGGGGAGGGGGAGGGGGGGGGGGCTCGGTCTGGTCTGGCGGGGGGTTGGGGGGTTGGGATTTGGGGTCTGGGGGGGTTTGGGGTCAGGAGTTGGGATCAGGGAAGTTTGGGGTCAGGAATTTGGGGGGTCAGGGGTTGGGGGGATCAGTCTGGGGGGGTTTGGGGTCAGGAGCTGGGGGTCAGGGGGAGTTTGGGGTCAGGAATTTGGGGGTCAGGGGTTGGGGGGATCAGTCTGGGGGGGTTTGGGGGTCGGGATTTGGGGGGGGTCAGAGTGGGTTTAGGGTCAGGAATTGGGGGGTCAGGGAGGGTTTGGGGTCAGGAGTTGGGGGGGGTCAGCCTGGGGGGTTTGAGGGTCGGGATTTGGGGGGTTCAGGGAGGGTTGGGGTCAGGAGTTGGGGGGTCAGGGGTTGGGGGATCAGTCTGGGGGGGGTTGAGGGTCAGGGAGGGTTTGGGGTCAGGAGTTTGGGGGGTCAGGGAGGGTTTGGGCTCAGGGGTTGGGGGGATTCAGTCTAGGGGGGTTTGGGGTCAGGAGTTGGGGGTCAGGAAGGGTTTAGGGTCAGGAATTGGGGGGGGGATTCAGTCTGGGGGGTTTGGGGTCAGGATTTGGGGGGGGGGAAGCAATGGGGTCTGGGGTGGATTTGGGGCTCCAGCCTGGGATGGCTCAGGTGGGACTGGGAGGGGTCTCGGGGGGGGGGTCTCACCAGCCCCACCCACTGCAGAGGAGGAGGAAGAGGAGGAGGATGCGGTGCTGAGGCTGAAGGAGGAGGAGGAGCTGCCCCCCCCCGCTGAGCCCCCTCCTCCGGAGCCCCCCGGGAGCCCCCCCGGGACCCCTCCCCGGCTGAGGAGGCCGAGGTGTCGACGATCATCTACGAGATCCCCAAAGAGCCTGAAGGTCGGGGGGGTCCTGGGGGGGATTTGGGGTCCCTGGGGGATTTGGGGTCCCTGGGGTGGTTTTAGGGGGTCTCTGAGGGGTTTAGAGTGTACCCTGGGCTGGGGGGGGTTGGGATTGGGCGGGGGATTTTGGGGATTGGGGGGGGTTTAGAGTGTCCCAGGGGGGGTTTAGGGTCTCTGGGTGGGGATTTAGGGGGTCTCTGGGGAGGTTTAGGGTCCCTGGGGGGAGTTTAGGGGGTCCCTGGGGGGGGGGTTAGGGGGTCCTTTTAGGGGGGTTTAGGGTCTCTGGGGGGGGGGTTTAGGGGGTCCTGGGGGGATTTAGGGTCTCTGGGGGGGTTTAGGGGGTCCCTGGGGGGGGTTTAGGGGGTCACTGGGGGGGATTTGGGGTCACTGGGGGGGGATTTAGGGTCTCTGGGGGGTTTAGGGGGTCTCTGGGGGGGGTTTTAGGGGGTCACTGGGGGGGTTTAGGGGGTCACTGGGGTGGGATTTGGGGTCCCTGGGGGGGGTTTAGGGTCCTTGTGGGCGGATTTTTGGGATTGGGGGGCGGGGCCGGGGTTACCTGAGCACGTGGGGAATGTGGTGGGGGAGCACCTGGGAGGTTTTTGGTGGGGGGGGGGGGGGTGTTTCCTGCAGAGAGATTCAAAGGAGCTGTTTTTGGGGAGGGGTCTCAGGTGGGGTCAGACTCTCGTACCTGTCCCCCACCTGATGAGGCAGGGGGAGGGACTCACCTGAGGCTGAAGGGGGGACTCACCTGAGGCTGAAGGTGGGACTCACCTGAGAGGGGGACTCACCTGAGGGTGGGACTCACCTGAAGGTGGGACTCACCTGAGGGTGGGACTCACCTGAGGGTCTGCAGGCGCCGGAGGAGCAGGCGGGGCCGCGCCCCCTCCCCGGACCCCGAGGACCCCCCCGAGCCCCTCACCTGTCCCTACGGGGGCTGCGGGCAGGAGTTCAGCGCTCTCAGCAGCTTCCAGGTGCTGAAACACCTCCCTTACCTGTCCCAGATTCCCCTCTCACCTGTCCTGGACCCCTCCTGAGCCCCCTCTTCTCTCCTTCCCCCCACCCCAGAGCCACGTGAACCTGGCGCACCGCAGGGGCCGCAGCCAGGTGTGCCCCCAGCCCGGCTGCGGGAAGAGGTTTTTACCTGGCCAAGCACCTGCGGCGCCACATGGGCGTCCACTCAGGTGAGCCCCCCAGGTGTGCCCTTCTCAGGTGAGCCCCCAGGGTGTGCCCCACTCAGGTGAGCCCCCCCAGGTGTGCCCTGCTCGCTGAGCCCCCCAGGTGTGGCCCCTCTCAGGTGAGCCCCCAGGTTGTGCTTCATTCAGGTGATCCCCCCAGGTGTGCCCCCACTCAGGTGGGCCCCCCAGGTGTGCCCCTCTCAGGTGAGCCCCCCAGGTGTGCCTCGCTCAGGTGTGTCCCACTCAGGTGAGCTTCCAGGTGTGCACACCCCCCCCAGTGTTCCCCCAAAATTCTTCTCCCTCCACGGCAAGAGGTCTCACCTGGGCACATGGGCACCTCTCAGGTGAGCCCCCCAGGTGTGCTCCACCCAGGTGTGCACGCCCCCCACCCCCAGTGTTCCCCCAAAATCCTCCTCCCTCCACGACGAGAGATCTCACCTGAGCAAACCCCCACCCCCACCCCATGCTGGGGGCACGTGGGCACCTCTCAGGTGATCCCCCAGGTGTGCCCCCCCCGCCTCGCTCAGGTGTGCGGGAGTTCACCTGCGACACCTGCGGGAAATCCTTCAAGCGCAAGAACCACCTGGAGGTGCACAGGAGGACGCACACCGGGGAGACCCCCCCTGCAGTGAGTCACCTGAGGGGGGGGGTGGGGGAGGGCAGGTGGGGGGGCTCTGAGAACCCCGGACACACCTGAGCCCCTCACCTTGCCCCGCCAGGGTGCGAGGTGTGCGGGTACCGCTGCCGCCAGCGCGCCTCCCTCACCTGGCACATGCGGAGACACGGGGGGCTCAAGAGTCACCCCGAGCCCCGCGGCACGTAGGGGAGCCCACCTGGATTCACCTGAGCTCTCCTGGACTCACCTGGGACCCCCCCCCAGGACTCATCTGGGACCCCACCAGGACTCACCTGAGCCCCCTCCTGGACTCACCTGAGCTCTCCTGGACTCACCTGGCATCCCCCAGGACTCACCTGAGCTCTCCTGGACTCACCTGGCATCCCCCAGGACTCACCTGGGTCCCTCCTGGACTCACCTGACCTCCCCCAGAACTCACCTGAGACCCCCCCCAGACTCACCTGGGTCCTTACGGACTCACCTGGGCTCCTCAGGATTCACCTGAGCCCCTCCAAGACACACCTGAAACCCCCCCCCAGACTCACCTGGGCTCCCCCCCAGGACTCACCTGAGTCCCTCCCGGACTCACCTGGGCTCCTCTGGATTCACCTGAGCCCCCACTTGCTTGCTGGGACCCGCCCCCCGCTGATGTAGCTGGGGCAGCACCTGGAGGTGAAGAAAAATCCACCTGGGGTGGGGGTCCTGACCCCCTCTGAGCACCTGAGGGACCCCCCCCGGGGGCTGTCCCCCCCACCTGCCCCCAGGTGACCCTGTGGCCCCCCCAGGTGACCCTGTTACCCTTCCCCTCCCCCCCTCCCCCCCGCCACCTTTTATTTATTTATTTATTTATTTATTTATTTATTTATTTCCTTTTTTTTCTCGCTTGTCGCCCCCGCCCCCCCCTCTCCCCACCTTGGGGACACCTGGGCTCGTGAGGGGGGCGGGGTTTGGGGACACCGAGGAGGGGGGGGGGGTTTGGGGACACCGGGGGACCCCCACCCACCCCCTGCAGGTGACGCATTAAAATCGGGACTTTTCGTGCTGCTGCTTCTTCTCTCCGGGGGGATGGGGGGGGGATCCCTGGGGGGGTCAGGGGGGGTCTAGGGGGGAGGGGGTGGGGGGCGGTCCTTTGCCGGCGCCCCCTCCCCATCCCGGCGCTGCCCCTCCGGGGAACCGGGCGGGAGCTCGGCGCTGTCCCCGGTGCTGAAGCGGCGGCGGCGGCTGCGCGCGGTTGTGGCCGAGCTTCATCATCATCCTCCTCATCCTCCTCTTCCTCCCTCTCTGTCCCTTCGCCTTCCTCCTCCTCCTCCTCCTCCTCCTCCATCCCCCCCCGGCTCCTTCCTTCTCCTCCTCTTCCTCCTCCATCCCCCTCTTTCTTCCTTCCCTCCGTCCCCTCCCCGTCCTTCCTCCTCCTCCTCCTCCTCCCGTGGGCGGGGCTTTGGGGGGGGGTCTCGGGGGGCTTCGGGCCCCCCCCCCTCACTCTCCCGGCCTTTTTTTTTTTTTTTTTGGGTGGGGGGGGGTGGCTGGGCTGACCCACCTCTTTTTTTGGGGGGGGGGGTGCGGTCGAACCCACCTTTGGTTTGGTCGGGGTTGGGGGGGGGGGGGGCGAGCGCTCGGACGGAACCATCTCGAGAGGAGGAGGGGGGGGAGGCGGTTTTTGGGGGGGCCCCGCCCCGCGCCCGCCCAAGGACGTTTAAAGGACCGACGGGGCCGCCGCTCGCAGCGCCCGGTGCCGCCGCCGCCGCGACCCCCGCCCCCCACCCCCGGCTTCCCCCCCCCCGGGCCGTGCGGGGCTCCCCCCCCCACCCCCGCGCGCCCCCCACCCCCGGCGACGCGATGGTGACGGTAGGAACGGGGTGGGGAGGGGGATTGCGGGGATCCCCCCTCCCCCCCCCCTCCCAGATCTTCCATCGTTCTTCCCCCCCCCCACCCCCAATTCCCACTCCCCCCCCTCCTTCTCTTGGTGTCCCCCCCCCTTCCCCTCCCCGTGGTGACACGCTGGGGTGGGGGGGGACACGGCGTCACACGCGTGTGGCACCTGCGGGGACACGCGCGTGCAAGGGAGGGGCGGGGACCCCTCCCCCAAACCGCGGCCGTTCCGAGGTGGGGAGTGGGGGGGGGGGGTCACACCCCACACGTGTGTCGCTGTCCCCGCGTGTC
Source organism: Phylloscopus trochilus trochilus (assembly GCA_016584745.2). NCBI lineage: Eukaryota > Metazoa > Chordata > Aves > Passeriformes > Phylloscopidae > Phylloscopus > Phylloscopus trochilus. Next base: position 31,623 of record WQNJ02000317.1, on the reverse strand, counting down.
GCTGTCCCCCACGCCCCCCCACCCTCCCAAAACCCCCGTGGGGGGGCCGTGGCTGGCGGCCCCGGGTGTCCCCATCCCCCGGTGACAAAGGGCCATTGTCACCCACTCCGCGCTCCTGGGGACGGGAGGGGGAAGGGCGGGGGCGCGGCCGCACAATGGGGGGGATTGTCCCCCGTGGCCCCACCCGGAGTGTCACTGTCCCCCCGTGTCCCCCCCCCCCACCACCACCCCCGGCGTGTCCCCATCCCTTCCCCGCCCTCGATGTCCCCGTTCTCCCGCTGATGTCCCCGCTGTCCCCGTCCCACCGCTGTCCCCGCTGTCCCTTTGGGGCGCCCCCCCCATGTCCCCGCCGGTGACCCCCCCGGTGACCCCCGCGTCCCAGCGCTGTCCCCTCGGTGTCCCTATGTCCCCGCAGTGAGCCCCGCTGTCCCCTCGGGGCGCCCCCCCATGTCCCCGCGGTGATCCCCGCTGTCCCCTCGGTGTCCCCCGCTGTCCCCTCGGTGTCCCCATGTCCCCCCGGTGACCCCCGCTGTCCCCTCAGCAGATCCTGAGCACGGTGGAGGCCCAGGCTCCCAGCGCCGCGGGGCCATCGGGCTGCGGGGGTGGCCCTGTCCCCGTCGCCGTGCCGGTGGTGGCCGTGCCCGGCCCGGGGGTGGCGGCGGCGCTGCCCAACGGGGCCCCCCCGGGTCCTGCCGCCCCCGCCGCGGTCAGCGATGACAGCAAAACCAACCTGATCGTCAATTACCTGCCGCAGTCCATGAGCCAGGAGGAGCTGCGGAGCCTCTTCGGCAGCCTCGGGGACATCGAGTCCTGCAAGCTGGTGCGGGACAAGGTCACCGGTACGGGCAGGGGGACACGGGATGGGGACAAGGGGGACACAGGGCAGGGGACATGGCAGAGGGGACACGAGACAGGGACATGGGATGGTGACATGGGACACAGGACAGGGGGCATGGCACAAGGGACTCGGGATGGGGGACACGGCACGGAGGACATGGGACATGGGACGGGGGACAGGGGATGGGGGACACAGGACAGGGGACATGGGAGAGGGGACACAGGGGACAGGGGACACGGGGGACAGGGGACATGGGACATGGGGGACATGGCACAGGGGACACAGGGGACAGGGGACACGGGGGACAGGGGACACGGGACATGGGGGACATGGCACAGGGGACACAGGACAGGGGCGGGTGGCACCTGGGGACGCTGGGAAATGGGACGTGACAAGGTGGGATGTGGGGACAGGGGACACGGGGATCTGTGAGGGACATGGGGACCTGTGGGGACATGGGGATCTGTGGGGGACATGGGGACCTCTGGGGACAAGGGACAGGCTGTGACCATGGCAGCAGGGACCATTTGTTGTCCTCCACATCACCCCCGTCACCCCGGGTGTCCCTGTCCCACCACAAGTTCGGCCGCGGGTCCCACGCCCGTGGGGACACGGGGGACAAAGGGACCTTGTGGAGAGGGCTGAGGACAGGGCTGGGGGGACAGAGGGGACAGGGCCAGCCCTGCCGCGGTGACAGTGACACGGTGTCCCAGGGCAAAGCCTGGGCTACGGCTTCGTCAACTACGTGGAGGCCGGAGACGCCGACCGGGCCATCGGGGCCCTCAACGGCCTCAAGCTGCAGACCAAGACCATCAAGGTGTCCTGGGGGGGCGGGGGCGGCACCTGGGGGAGCTCTCGGGGTGGGGGGGAGCACCTGGAGGGCACCTTTGGGGCAGGGAGAGGCACCTGGGGGGCGGGGGGAGGCACCTGGGGGGCACCTTCGGGGTGGGGGGTGGCACCTTGGGGGCAGCTTTGGGGCGGGGAAGGCACCTGGGGGGCAGCTTTGGGGTGGGGGGAGGCACTTTGGGGGGGCTCCCAGGGCAGAGGGAGGCACCTGGGGGGCAGCTTTGGGGCGGGGGGGAGGCACCTTGGGGGCAGCTTTGGGGCGGGGGGAGGGACCTGGGGGGCAGCTTTGGGGTGGGGGGAGGCACCTGGGGGGCACCTTCGGGGCGGGGGGAGGCACCTGGGGGGCTCCGGGAGGGGGAAGGCACCTGGGGGCAGCTTTGGGGTGGGGGGAGGCACCTTAGGGGCAGCTTTGGGGTGGGGGGAGGCACCTTAGGGGCAGCTTTGGGGTGGGGGGAAGCACTTTGGGGGGGCTCCCAGGGTGGGGAAGGCACCTGGGGGGCAGCTTTGGGGTGGGGAAGGCACCTGGGGGGCTCCCGGGGCAGGGGGCACCTGTGGAATCCTTCGGGGGGGAAGTGGGGTGGGAGCCCCGGGTGGGCGATGCTGCTGTCCCCCCCCCCCCCGGGGAGGGTCCCGAGGGCTCACCTGTCCCCCCCACCCAGGTGAGCTACGCCCGGCCCAGCTCCGCCTCCATCCGCGACGCCAACCTGTACGTGAGCGGGCTGCCCAAGGCCATGGGGCAGAAGGAGATGGAGCAGCTCTTCTCCCAGTACGGCCGCATCATCACCTCCCGCATCCTGGTGGACCAGGTGACAGGTGTGTGTGTGCGCCCCCCAGGTGGGCCCAGGTGTGCTCGGTGCCATCCCGGGCACATCCCTGGGGGGTGGGGGTCCCAAGGATCCTGGGGGAGGGTGGGACATCTTTGGGAATGTGGGTCCTGGGGGTGGTCCTGGGCAGTCCTGAGAAGTCCTGGGGGGGTCTCAGAGGGTCCTGGGGATCCTGGGGGGAGTGGGACATCCTTGGGGTGGGGGGAGGTCGCTTCTGGGGAGGTGGGACACTGCTGGGAGGGGAGTTCTGGGTGGTCCTGGGGGTTGGACATCCCTGGGAATGTGAGTCCTGAGGGGTCCTGGGTGGTCCTGAGGGGTCCTGGGGGGTCCTGGGGGAGGTGGGACATCCCTGGGAATGTGGGTCCTGGGGGTGGACCTGAGGAGTCCTGGGGGGTTCTGGGGGGGTCTCAGAGGGTCCTGGGGATCCTGGGGGAGGTGGGACATCCTTGGGGTGGCTGCTGGGGGAGGTGGGACACTGCTGAGAGGGGAGTTCTGGGTGGTCCTGGGGGGTCCTGGGGGTTGGACATTCCTGGGAATGTGAGTCTTGGGGGGTCCTGGGCGGTCTTGGGGGAGGTGGGACACTGCTGAGAGGGGCATTCTGGGGGGTCCTGAGGGCTTCTGGGGGGTCCTGGGGAGGTGGGACACTGCTGGGAGGGGCTGGGGAGGGGGGGGACATCCCTGGGAATGCGAGTCCTGGGGAGTCCTGGGCAGTCCTGAGGAGTTCTGGGTGGTCCTGGGGGGCTCTGGGGAGATGGGACTCACCATTGGGGGAGGAGAGTGGGTGTTCTCCATCCATCCATCCCTTTTAGGGGATCCCTTGAGGCGGGGAAGGGAAGGTTTTGGGTAAAGGGGGGTGTCCCAGCTGACCCCCTCCCCCCCTTTTCCCCGCCTCACCTGGGGCAGGTGTGTCGCGGGGGGTGGGCTTCATCCGCTTCGACAAGCGCGTGGAGGCCGAGGAGGCGGTGCGGGGGCTGCACGGGCAGAAGCCCCTGGGGGCGGGCCGAGCCCATCACGGTGAAATTCGCCAACAGCCCCGGGCAGAAATCGGGGGGGCTCTGCTGAGCCTGTGCCCCGGAGCCCGGCGCTACGGGGCCCTGCACCCCCCCCCGCAGCGCTTCCGGTGAGGGGCGGGCCCGGGGGGGGGCTGGGGGCGTCGGGAATGGGGGTCCTGAGGGGTCATGAGGGGTCCTGGGGGGTGGGAGATGCCTGGGAATGGGGGTCCTGGGAGGGCTGGGGATGGGAGGTCCATGGGAATGGGGGTCCTGAGGGGTCATGAGGGGTCCTGGGGGGTGGGAGATGCCTGGGAATGGGGGGTCCTGGGGGGGCTGGGGGGGGTGGGAGGTCCCTGGGAATGGGGGGTCCTGGGGGGGCTGGGGGGGTGGGAGGTTTCTGGGAATGGGGGGTCCTGGGGGGGCTGGGGGGTGGGAGGTTTCTGGGAATGGGGGTCCTGGAGGGTCCTGGAGGGTCCTGGGGGTTCCTGAGGGGGGCTGGGGGGGGGGGGCGTATCTCTGGAATGGGGGTCTTGGGGGGTGCTGGGCGTCCCTGGGGGGGGGGGCTGGGGGGTGGGATATCCCCTTGAATGGGGGTCTTGGGGGGGTCCTGGGTGGTCCTGGGAGGTGGGAGGTGCCTGGGAATGGGGGGGCCTGGGGGGGGGAGGTGCCTGGGAATGGGGGGCCTGGGAGTCCTAGGGGGTCCTGGGGGCTGGCAGGTCCCTAGGAGTGGGGGTCCTGGGGTGTCCTGGGGTGTCCTGGGGGGCTGGGGGTGGATATCCCTGGGAATGGAGGTCCTGGGGGTCCTGGGGGGTCCTGGGGGGTCCTGGGGGAGCTGGGGGGTTGGATATCCCTGGGAATGGGGGTCCTGGGGGATGGGAGGTGCCTGGGAATGGAGGTCCTGGGGGGTCATGGGGCTGGCAAGTCCCTAGGAATGGGGGGTCCTGGGAGGTCCTGAAGGGTCTTGAGGGGTCCTGGGGGCTTGCAGGTCGCTGGGAATGGGGGTCCCCCCAGTCCTGGGGGGGCTGGGGGGTTGGATATCCCTGGAAATGGAGGTCCTGGGGGATCCTGGGGGGGACTGGGCGGGGCTGGGGGATTGGATATCCTTTGAAATGGGGGTCCCGGGACTCCCAAGGACCCTGGCTGTCCTCAGAGGGGTCTGAGGGGGTGGTCCCCACCCTGGGGACAGGGATATCCCATCCCCCAGGACCCCCCCCCCCTTCCTAACATCACCTTGTCCCCCCACCCCAGACTGGACAACCTGCTGAACGTGGGCCTATGGGGTGAAGAGGTAACACCCCCCCCTAAACCCCCCAAACCCCCCAAATCCCCCCCAAAACCTGGCCCTCCCCAACCTAGGGACCCTCCCCAGCACAAAAGGGGACCCCTGGGACCCCCCTGGTATCCTCGGGAATGGGGGTCCTGGGGGATGGGAGGTGCCTGGGAATGGAGGTCCTGGGGGGTTCTGGGTGGTCCTGGGGGGGCTGGGCAGTTGGATATCCCTGGAAAAAGGAGGTCCTGAGAGGTCCTGAGGGGTCCTGGGGGGTCCTGGGGGTTGGATATCCCTGGGAATGGGGGTTCCTGGGAGGGCTGGGGGTTGGATATTCCTGGGAATGGGGGGTTCCTGAGGGGGTCCTGAAGGTTGGATATCCCTGGGAATGGGGATCCTGAGGGGTCCTGGGGGGGTCCTGGGGGTTGGATATCCCTGGAATGGGGATCCTGGGATGTCCTGGGGTGTCCTGGGGTCTCCTGGATGCTCCTGGGGGGTCGGATACCCCTGACCCCAGGCCAGCCCCTTGTCGCTGCTGCCCAGGTTCTCCCCTCTGGCCATCGAGGCGGGTGCCGGCTCTGGCCGGGGTGGGCTTGGGCGGGACCCCCACCCCAACTCCTGGCCCGGGCTGGTGCATCTTCGTCTACAACCTGGCTCCGGAGGCGGACGAGAGCGTCCTCTGGCAGCTCTTCGGGCCCTTCGGCGCCGTCACCAACGTCAAGGTCATCCGGGACTTCGCCACCAACAAGTGCAAAGGCTTCGGCTTCGTCACCATGACCAACTACGAGGAGGCGGCCGTGGCCATCGCCAGCCTCAACGGCCACCGCCTGGGCGAGCGCGTGCTGCAGGTCTCCTTCAAGACCACCAAGCAGCACAAGGCCTGAAGGGGACGCGCTGGGGCGGGGAGGGGGTCTTCTCCTCGCTGGGGGCGGGGGTCTCTCTCTCTCCTGTCACCGCCGCCGTTGTGGGGACTGAAGCTCTCGGCCGGAGGTTTCTCTTGGGGGGGCGTCGTGGAGAAAGCCGCTGCCTTCGGGGGACCTTTGGGGACGTCCTGGAACCTTGTGGGATCTTTGAGGACCTTTGGAGACCTTTAGGGATCTTCAGGGACCTTTGGGGACCTTCTGGGATCTTTGGAGACCTTTAGGGATCTTCAGGGATCTTTGGAGACCTTTAGGGGACCTTCAGGGACCTTTGGAGACCTTTAGGGATCTCCAGGGATCTTTGGGGACCTTCAGGGACCTTTGAGGACCTTTAGGAATCTTTAGGGACCTTCAGGGACCTTTGAGGACCTTCAGGGACCTTCTGGGGGGCACCTTTGGTGAGCACCGTGGGAAGGTGGAGAAACTCATCTGGAGACCTCGGGGGACCCCTTCCTGTGAGGACCAAACACCTCCTGGGGACCTCGGGGACTGGGGACCCCCCACTCCAGGGGCACCGTGGGGACGATGGAGAAATCCACACCAAGACCCAGAGACCTCAGGGTGGTCCCCACCCCCACCATGGGGAACCGTGGAGGAACCCAACTTTAGGTCCTGGGCACCCCCCTCCAAGGACATCCCCAGGATGGAGAAACGCACCTGGAGACTTCGGAGAGACCCCCGGAGACCTTCCCCCTGCTCCGTGGCCACTGAGGACACCTGGAGGCACAGCCTGGACACCTGGACACCTGAGGGCTCCTCCAGGTGCTCCAGGGCACTTGGGAGGGGCCCTGGAAAGCCTGGAGACCCCCACCCAACCTGCCCAGGACACTGTGGACACACCTGGGAACGTCCCCCCCCCCGCAGCACCTCTCCCAGGTACCCCAAACCTCACCACTCTGGCAGTGGCCGGACCACCTGGAGCGGTGCCCGCCCCGCCCTTTCTCACCTGATCCAGGTGTGTCCAGGTGGGGGCTGTGCCCCTCCCCTCTTCCCTCCACTCCAGGACTCCGGGGGAGGGAGAGGAGGGGGGAGGTTCTGCTCACTCTCTCTCTCCTTCTTTCTGTGTTTTTTTTTTTCTTTTTCTTTTTATTTTTCCTTGATTTTTTTGGGGGAGGGGGAGGAATTTTTTTTTTTTTTGGGGAGGAAGAGCAGAAAAAAATAAGGATTAACGGCATTTTTTGATTAGATTTTATCAGGTAAGGGGAGGAGCGTGACTGACGCAGGGCAGACCCAAATCCCTCTATTTTTATAGCAGAATATTAAAAAAAAAATAAAAAATCCCCCCCCCCCCCCAAAAAAAAACCCCAAAAATCCCCAAAATCGCCCTTTCCAGAGGGGGGTGAGAACCTGTTTTGTGCTCCCTGAGTTCTGTGTGAACCCCCAAGGCAAGTTTTTTTTTTTTGGGGGGGGGTCAATGGCACTCAGATCCCAGGGACTCCTCTGGTACCCCCCAAAATCGGGAGGGAGGGGTTCTTGTCACACTTCCCCCCCCCCTCCCTCTCCCCTTCCCACCTTCTCCAAAACGGGCGTTTTTTGCCCCAAATTACTCCGCTCGCCGGAGTTTTGGCCACTTGGAGCCTCCTGTCCAAAAGAACCAACCAAACAAAAAAAAAAGGGCGGAGCCCCCCCACCTCAAAAACCCCAACCCTGAATTCCCCCATCCTCCTTATCGTTGTTATTAATTATTCTTAATTATTATTATTATTATTAATTATTCTTGATGTTGTTATTATCATTATTATTATTATTGCGATTCTTATTTATTTTCCCTTCGCCGTCGGGATAATTATTTCTCGCTTTTCAGCGGTTTGTTTCCCATTGATTTTCCTATTCTTCCCTGGTTTTTTTCCCCAATCCTGGGTACACCCCAGGACCCCTCTTTTTTCCCCCCTCACCACCTCAGACCCTTCCCCAAACCCATCCCGGCTCCTGGTTTTTTTGTGTCGTGCCTGTGTGAAGCTTCTTGTAGTTTTAATTATTATTAATATAAGTATTTAGGAGCGACCCCCCCCCCCACCCCCTGTTGTCCAGATCCGCCATCACACCCCCCCCCCACCACAAACTCTGACCCCCCCTCCCCCCCACCGCCACCCCCTCTTCCAGGGATCCAGCCCTGGAATTTTGGGGGGCCAGGGGACCCCCAATTCAGTAGCAATAAGGGGTCCCCACCTCATTTTTGGGGGGCCCAAGGCGGGGACAAAATGTGCCCAGGGACCCCCACCCCCCCCCTTGTGGCACTGAGGGACCCCTCGGAGTGGGGACCCCCCCCCCTCCACTGGCCCCCAACCCCGGACTCGACTCTTTGTATTTTTCATGGGAAAAAAAAAAAAATATCGATTAAAAAAAAAAATTTAAAAACTCAGAAGCGTACGTGTTTTCAGCGGGGCGGACGTATCCAGCTGGGACTGGGTGGCCAAGGAACCGTCGACCATTTCCCCTCAATTTTCCTGATTTTTCCCCTCACGTTTTCAGCTCTTTTCCCCTCACGTTTCCCCTCACATTTCACACCCTTTTCCCCTCATATTTCCTGCTTTTTCTCCTCATGCTTCCCACCCTTTTTCCCCTCACACTTCCCGCCCTTTTCCCCCTCACACTTCCCGCCCTTTTCCCCCTCACGCTTTCTGCCCTTTTCCCCCTCACGTTTCCCACCCTTTTCCTCTCACCTTTCCTGCTCTTTTCCCTTCATGTTTCCCACTTTTCCCCTCACATTTCCCACTCTTTTCCCCTCACACTTCCCGCCCTTTTTCCCCTCACATTTCCCGCTCTTTTCCCCTCACGTTTTCCCGCTCTTTTTTCCCCTCACGTTTCCCGCCCTTTTCCCCTCACTTTTTCCTGCTTTTTTCCCTCAGGTTTCCCACCCTTTTTCCCTCACATTTCCCGCTCTTTTCCCCTCACATTTCCCGCTCTTTTCCCCTCACATTTCCCGCCCTTTTCCCCTCACGTTTTTCCCGCTCTTTTTCCCCTCACGTTTCCCGCCCTTTTCCCCTCACTTTTTCCCGCCCTTTTCCCCTCACGTCTCCTCCCTTTTCCCCTCACGTTTCCCGCCCTTTTCCCCTCACGTTTCCCGCTCTTTTTCCCCTCACGTTTCCCGCCCTTTTCCCCTCACTTTTTCCTGCTTTTTTCCCTCAGGTTTCCACCCTTTTTCCCCTCACATTTCCCGCTCTTTTCCCCTCACATTTCCCGCTCTTTTCCCCTCACATTTCCCGCCCTTTTCCCCTCACGTTTTCCCGCTCTTTTTCCCCTCACGTTTCCCGCCCTTTCCCCTCACTTTTTCCCGCCCTTTTCCCCTCACGTCTCCTCCCTTTTCCCCCTCACGTTTCCCGCCCTTTTCCCCTCACGTTTCCTGGCCTTTTTCCCCTCACGTTTCCCGCCCTTTTCCCTTCACGTTTTTCCGCTCTTTTTCCCCTCACGCTTCCTGCCCTTTTTGCCCTCATAATTAAGGTCCCCCCTAGTTAAACCCTTTAAAATGATGAAAAAAGGGGTTTGCCCCCTCCATTTAAGCATTAAAAATGGAAAAAGAGGCTCCCTCTATGTTTAAACCCCTAAAACAACGGATAAAGAGGGTCTCTCCCCAAACTAAAACCTAAAAATGGTGAAAAATGTGGAATTTCCCTGAATTTAAACCCTTGAAATTGAGGATCCTGCCCTCAATTTAATTTTTTTAATGGAATTCTTCCTCAGTTTAACCCCCCAAGAGGTTTTCTCCTGCCATCACAGGTCTTCCCTCAAGAAACACAATTTTGGGGGTATTTTGACACCATTTTTTCCATAAGGTCCCTTAAAACAGAGGGCCCCTGTTGATGGAACTCTTTAAAACAGCCCTGAAAGAGGCTCCATTTAATTTAAACCCTTAAAAATTACGGAAAACAGAGATTCCTCCTCAATTTAACCATTGAAACACCGTAAAACTTGGATTCGCCCTCAAACTGAACCCCTAAACCAACCGAAAATGGCGATTCCCAGTCAATTAAACCTCTTCAAATCACAGAAGAGGCACACTTTTCCTTCAAACTCAAACCCTTGAAATCCTTTTAAACACTCTTTTCCTTTAATTTTGTCATCTTAAACCCGCAGATGTAACACAGCGCCCTGCCACGGCGCGTGTGCGGGGTGTTGACGTCTCTTTAAATCCGCCGCCATCTTTGAATCGGGCGCGGCGTTGACGTCCCTTTAAACCCGCCGCCATCTTTGAACTGGGCAGACGGCGGCTTCGGGCACGCCAGTGCGCAGGCTCAGAGGGGGCGAGGGGGGGGAGGACGCCGGAAGTGCGTCGGGCGCGGGGCGGAAGCGCGTCAGGCGCGGGGCGGAAGCGGCGGGGACGGGCGGGTGCCGGAGGGGTCGCGGCGGCCGCGCCATGGTGGATTACAGCGTGTGGGACCACATCGAGGTCTCGGACGACGAGGACGAGACTCACCCCAACATCGACACCGCCAGCCTCTTCCGATGGCGGCACCAGGTGCGGCTCGGCCCGGTCCGCGCCGCTTTTCCCCCCCTCCTCCGCTCCGAGCTGGGCGGGAGGGCCGTTCCCATGGCGACCGGGCCCGGGATTCCCTGAGGGGAAGGGGAAGGAGGGGAGGATGTGCTGCTGTTCCCGGTGCCTGGCACCCCCGGGTGGGTGGGATTGGGGGTTTGAGGGGTGGAATCGGGAGTTTGGGGTTGGAATTGGGGATTTTCGGGGCGAAAATTGGAGATTTTAGGGGTGGAATTGGGGGTTTGAGGGGCGAAATTGGAGATTTTAGGGGCGGAATTGGAGATTTTAGGGGTGGAATTGGGGATTTTAGGGGCGGAATTGGAGATTTTAGGGGTGGAATTGGGGATTTTCGGGGCGGAATTGGGGATTTTCGGGGCGAAATTGGGGATTTTCAGGGTAGAATTGGGGATTTTAGGGGTGGAATTGGGAATTTTCGGGGTGGAATTAGGGATCTTCAGGGTGGAATTGGGGATTTTAGGGGTGGAATTGGGGGTTTGAGGGGCGGAATTGGGGATTTTAGGGGCGGAATTGGGGATTTTAGGGTCGGAATTGAGGATTTTCGGGGTAGAATTGAGGATTTGAGGGTCGTTTAGATGTTACAAAGGAAGAAAACACCTCAGCCTTCCGTTTTTACGCTGTGCTACAATCAGAGAACTTACCTTCATCCCACTTTTCAACTCCACAAATAAAAGGAAACGCAGCACAACCTCCTTCCGTTATACAGACAGCATTCGTTTCGATATTTGGGAAAAGCCAGCTCCAAAATACACATTTATCACCGCTTTATAAACGGTTATAAACCCTTCTGAGGGTTTGCACCAAATCCTGGGCCAGAATCCCCTGAGCCACTCCCAGTTCCTGGTGCTGCTCCCTCCCAAAATCCCGACCAAAAGCTGGGAATGACCTGTTAAGGATTTTATTTGGGGTTTTTTTTCTCTCCTTTTGAGGGTGGAGTGGGTGGAGCAGTTCCAGAAGGAACTGATAACCAAAATCTGGGAATAACCAAAATGTGGGAATAACTGATAACCAGAATCTGGGAATAAACAAAATCTGGGAATAATCAAAATGTGGGAATGACAAAAATCTGGGAATAACTGACAACCAAAAGCTGGGAATGACACTTTAAGGATATTTTTGGGTTTTATTTCTCCCTCTTGAGGCCCGGGTGGAGCAGTTCCAGGAGGAGAAGGACGAGCTGGATAACCAAAATCTGGGAATAACTGAAATCTGGGAATAACTGAAATCTGGGAATAACCAAAATCTGGGAATGACACTTTAAGGATATTTTTTGGGTTTTTTTTTTCCCCTCCCTGAGGCCTGAATGGAGCGAATGGAGCAGTTCCAGAAGGAACTGATAACTAAAATCTGGGAATAACCAAAATGTGGGAATAACTGATAACCAGAATCTGGGAAGAACCAAAATCTGGGAATAATCAAAATGTGGGAATAACCAAAAGCTGGGAATGACCCATTAAGGATTTTATTTTGTTTTTTTTTATTTCCCCTCTTGAGGCCCGAATGGAGCGGGTGGAGGAGTTCCAGAAGGAACTGATAACCCAAATCTGGGAATAACTGACAACCAAAATCTGGGAATGACACTCTAAGGATATTTTTGGGGTTTTTTTCCCCCTCTTGAGGCCCAAGTGGAGCGGATGGCACAGTTCCAGAAATCTGGGAATGACCAAAAGAGCTGGGAATGATCCATTAGGGATTTTATTTTGGGTTTTTTTCCCCCTCAGGCCCAAGTGGAGCGCATGGAGCAAAATATGGGAATAACCCAAATCTGGGAATAACCAAAATCTGGGAATGACACTTTAAGGATATTTTTTGGTTTTTTTTTTCTCCCATTTTGAGGCCCGGGTGGAGCAGATGGAGCAGCTCCAGAAGGAGAAGGAGGAGCTGGATAACCAAAATCTGGGAATAACTAAAATCTGGGAATGACACTTTAAGGATTTTATTTTGTTTTTTTTTTCTCCCTTTTGAGGCCCGAATGGAACAGATGGAGCAGGTCCAGAAAGAACTGACAACCAAAATCTGGGAATGACACTTTAAGGATATTTTTTGGGTTTTTTTTCCCTTTTGAGGCCCGGGTGGAGCGCATGGAGCAGCTCCAGAAGGAGAAGGAGGAGCAGGATAACCAAAATCTGGGAATAACCAAAATCTGGGAATAACTGATAACCCAAATCTGGCAATGACTCGTTAATGATATTTTTTGGGGTTTTTTTTCCGTTTTGAGGCCCGGGTGGAGCGGATGGAGCAAAATCTGGAAATAACCAAAATCTGGGAATAAGCAAAATCTGGGAATAAGTGATAACCAAAATCTGGGAATGACCCATTAATGATATTTTTTTGGGGTTTTTTTTTCCCTTTTGAGGCCCGGGTGGAGCGCATGGAGCAGTTCCAGAAGGAGAAGGAGGAGCTGGATAACTAAAATCTGGGAATAACTAAAAACTGGGAATAACCAAAATCTGGGAATAACCAAAATCTGGGAATAACCAAAATCTGGGAATAACCAAAATCTGGGAATAACTGACAACCAAAATCTGGGAATGACCCGTTAAGGATATTTTTTGGGTTTTTTTCTCCCTTTCGAGGCCCGGGTGGAGCGCATGGAGCAAAATCTGGGAATAACCCAAATATGGGAATAACCAAAAACTGGGAATAAGTGACAACCCAAATCTGGGAATAACTGATAACCAAATTCTGGGAATAACCAAAAACTGGGAATAAGTGACAACCCAAATCTGGGAATGACCCGTTAAGGATATTTTTTTGGGGTTTTTTTCCCTTTTGAGGCCCAGGTGGAGCGGATGGAGCAAAATATGGGAATAACCCAAATCTGGAAATAACCAAAATCTGGGAATAAGTGATAACCCAAATCTGGGAATGACCCATTAATGATATTTTTTTGATTTTTTTTCTCCCTTTTGAGGCCCGGGTGGAGCGCATGGAGCAGTTCCAGAAGGAGAAGGAAGAGCTGGATAACTAAAATCTGGGAATAACCAAAATCTGGGAATAACTGATAACCCAAATCTGGCAATGACCCATTAATGATTTTTTTTGTGTTTTTTCTCCCTTTTGAGGCTCGGGTGGAGCGCATGGAGCAGTTCCAGAAGGAGAAGGAGGAGCTGGATAAAGGCTGCCGGGAGTGCAAGAGGAAACTCGCCGAGTGCCAGAAGAAGATGAAGGAGCTGGAGCTGGCCGAGCCGGGCAGCGGCCGGGGAGAGCTGGAGAAGCTCCAGGCCGAGGCCCAGCAGCTGAAGAACGAGGAGAAGAGCTGGGAGAACAAGCTGGAGGAGCTGAGGAAGAAGGAGAAGAACATGCCCTGGAACGTGGACACGCTCAGCAAGGACGGCTTCAGCAAGGTCAGGGGGTCTTTTGGGGGGTGGGAGATGTTTTTTGGGGGGTGGGAGATGTTTTTTGGGGGGTGGGAGGTTTTTTTTGGGGGGTGGGAGATGTTTTTTGGGGGGTGGGAGATGTTTTTTGGGGGGTGGGAGATGTTTTTTGGGGGGTGGGAGATGTTTTTTGAGGGGTGGGAGGTTTTTTTTTGGGGGTGGGGGGGGTGTTTTGGGGAGCTTCGTCCTCGTTTCTTGAGGGTTCTTCCTCATTCCTTGAGGGTTCCCCCCATTTTTTGGGGGTTCCCCCCAATTCCTTGAGGGTTCCCCCCATTTTTGGGGGGTTCCCTCCATTCCTTGAGGGTTCTTCCTCATTCCTTGAGATTTCCCCCCATTCCTTGAAGTTTCCCCCCATTTTTTGAGGGTTTCTCTTCATTCCTTGAGGGTTCCTTCCTCATTTTTTGGGGGTTCTCCCCAATTTCTTGGGTTCCTCCCCCATTCCTTGAGATTTCCCCCAATTCCCTGAGATTTCCCCCAGTTCCTTGAGGGTTCCCCCATTTTTTGGGGGGTTCCCCTTATTCCTTGAGATTTCCCCCAATTCCTTGAGTGTTCCTCCCTCATCCTTTGCGGGTTCCCCACATTCCTTGAGGAGTTCCCCTCATTCTTTGAGGATTCACGCAATTCCTTGAGGGTTCCCTCCTCATTCCTTGAGATTTTCCCCCATTCCTTGAGGTTTCCCCCCATTTTTTGAGGGTTCCCTCCTCATTCCTTCAGGGTTCCCCCCATTTTTGGGGGTTCCCTCCATTCCTTGAGTGTTCCTCCCTCATTCCTTGAGATTTCCCCCAATTCCTTGATGTTTCACCCCATTCCTTGAAGTTCCTTCCTCATTTTTTCAGGGTTCCCTCCAATTCCTTGAGGGTTCCTTCCTCATTTTTTGGGGGTTCCCCCCCCATTCCTTGAGGGTTCCCCCCCATTTTTTGGGGGTTCCCCCCATTCCTTCAGTGTTTCCCCCAATTCCTTGAGGGTTCCTCCCATTCCTTGAAGTTCCCTCCTCATTTTTTTAGGGTTCCCTCCAATTCCTTGAGGGTTCCCCAATTTCTTGAGATTTCTCTCAATTCCTTGAGGGTTCCTTCCTCATTTTTTGGGGGTTCCCCCCATTCCTTGAGGATTCCCTCCTCATTTTTTGGAGGGTTCTCCCTCATTCTTTGAGGTTTCCCCCAATTCCCTGAGAATTCCCCCCCAATTCCCTGAGGGTTCCCCCCATTTTTTGAGGGTTCCCCCCACCCCAAACCCCTTCTCCTGCTCCCCCCCAGAGCGTTTTCAACGTGAAGCCCGAGGAGAAGGAGGAGACGGAGGAGCAGAAGGAGAAGAAGCACAAAACCTTCGTGGAGCGATACGAGAAGCAAATCAAACACTTTGGTAAACGGAATTTTTTGGGAGGAGGGGTTTTAGGGAGCTGGGAAAGGGTTTTTTTTGGGGTTCTGCAAGCTTGGGAACACCCCCCACCCTGTGTCGGGAGCAGCCCAAAATCTTCTTGCTGTGCTGAAAATTTTGAGGATTTTAAGGGGTTTTCCCGTTTTTTTTTTTCTTTCCCTCGATTGGAATTCAGGGTCAAGAGGGTGGGATTGAGGGTTTGGGGTTGGAATTGAGGATTTTAGGGATGGAATTGGGGATTTTGGAGCAGAATTTGGGATTTTAGGGGTGGAATTGTGGGTTCAAAGGGCGGAATCAGGGGTTTGAGTTTGGAATTGGGCATTTTAGGGGTGGAATTTGGGGGTTCAAAGGGTGGAATTGGGGATTTTTGAGGTGGAATTTGGGGGTTCAGAGGGTGGGATTGGGGTTTTAGGGGCAGAATTGGGGATTTTAGGGTGGAATTGGGGGTTTTAGGGTGGAATTGGGGGTTTTAGGGTGGAATTGGGGATTTTAGAGGTGAAATTTGGGTTTCAAAGGGTGGAATTGGGGATTTTAGGGGCGGAATTGGGGGAATTTAGGGGCTGAATTGGGGATTTTAGGGTGGAATCGGGGATTTTTAAGGTGGAATTGAGGATTTTAGGGGTGGAATTGGGGATTTTAGAGGTGGATTTTGGGTTTCAAAGGGTGGAATTGGGGATTTTAGGGGCTGAATTGGGGAATTTAGTGGCGGAATTGGGGATTGGGAATTTAGGGGCAGAATTGGGGATTTTAGGGGTGGAATTGGGGAATTTAGGGGCAGAATTGGGGATTTTGGGGCTGAATTGGGGGTTTTAGGGGCTGATTTGGGGATTTTAGGGGTGGAATTGGGGATTTTAGAGGTGGAATTTGGGTTTCAAAGGGTGGAATTGAGGATTTTAGGGTGGAATTGGGGATTTTAGGGGCGGAATTGGGGATTTTAGGGTGGAATTGGGGATTTTAGGGGTGGAATTGAGGATTTTAGGGGTGGAATTGGGGATTTTAGGGTGGAATTGGGGAATTTAGGGGCAGAATTGGGGAATTTAGGGGTGGAATTGGGGATTTTGGGGCTGAATTGGGGATTTTCAGGTGGAATTGGGGATTTTAGAGGTGGAATTTGGGTTTCAAAGGGTGGAATTGGGGATTTTAGGGGTGGAATTGGGGATTTTAGAGGTGGAATTTGGGTTTCAAAGGGTGCAATTGGGGATTTTAGGGTGGAATTTGGGTTTCAAAGGGTGGAATTGAGGATTTTAGGGTGGAATTGGGGATTTTAGGGTGGAATTGGGGATTTTAGGAGCAGAATTGGCCATTTAGGGCTGCAATTAAAGGCTGAGTGGTACCAAAAGTGCTCTCAGGGAATTCGGGGTTCAGCAGCACAACTCAGGGGGGGGAATTGAAGGAAATCCCGGCTCCCCCTTCCCTGGGGGGGTTCCCTGGCTGAGCAGGGGGGGATTTCTCCCCGTTCCCCCCTTCCCCAGGGATGCTGAGGCGTTGGGACGACAGCCAGAAATTCCTGTCCGACAATCCTCACCTGGTCTGCGAGGAGACGGCCAACTACCTGGTCATCTGGTGCATCGACCTGGAGGTGGAGGAGGTGAGGGATTTGGGGTGAAATTGGGAAAAAATCCCAATTTTCCTGGCTGGAATTGTCTCATTCTCACCTTGGTCATTTGGTGTATCCACCTGGAGGTGGAGGAGGTGAGGGATTTGGGGTGAAATTGGGAAAAAATCCCGATTTTTTTGGCTGGAATTGCTTGGTTCTCACCTTGGTCATCTGGTGCATTGACCTGGAGGGGTGAAATTGGGGTGAAATTTGGAAAAATCCCAATTTTCCAACCTGGAATTGTCTCATTCTCACCTTGGTCATCTGGTGCATCCATCTGGAGAGGTGAAATTTGGGTGAAATTGGAGTGAAATTGGGAAAAAATCCCAAATTTCCAGCCTGGAATTGCTTTGTTCTCACCTTGGTCGTCTGGTGCATTGACCTGGAGGGGTGAAATTGGGAAAAATTGGGAAAAACCCCAAATTTCCAGCCTGGAATTGTCTCATTCTCACCTTGGTCATCTGGTGCATCCATCTGGAGTGGTGAAATTTGGGTGAAATTGGAGTGAAATTGGGAAAAAATCCCAGTTTTTCAGCCTGGAATTGTCTCATTCTCACCTTGGTCATCTGGTGCATTGACCTGGAGGGGTGAAATTGGGAAAAAATCCCAAATTTCCAGCCTGGAATTGCTTGGTTCTCACCTTGGTCATTTGGTGTATCCACTTGGAGGTGGAGGAGGTGAGGATTTGGGGTGAAATTGGGAAAAAATCCTGATTTTCCTGGCTGGAATTGCTTGGTTCTCACCCTGGTCATGTGGTGCATTGACCTGGAGGGGTGAAATTTGGAAAAATCCCAATTTTCCAGCCTGGAATTGTCTCATTCTCACCTTGGTCATCTGGTGCATTGACCTGGAGGGGTGAAATTGGAAAAAATCCCAAATTTCCAGCCTGGAATTGCTTTGTTCTCATGGCACCACCACAAAAAAAAAAAAAAAAAAAAACCACAAAAACCCACAAAACAAACAAACAAACAGAGCCAAAAAACCCCAAAAAAACCCCACCACAAAAACCCACCAAAAAAAGCCCCAAAACCCCCAAAAACCACAAGAAAACCCTGAAAAACCCTGAAAAAAAACCCCAAAACCAAAAACCACAAAAAACCAAAACCAAAACAACCAAAAAACAAACAAACAAAAAAACACCAGAAACCCCCCAAAAACCTCAAAAAAACCCACAAAACCCCCCCAAACTTCCCCAAGTTTGGGCTGAGTGCAGAATGGGGAGATTTTGGGGCATTTGGGAGGATTTTGGGGTTTTTTTGTGGTAATTTTGGGGTTTTTTTTGGGTTTTTTTGTGGTAATTTTTGGGGTTTTTGTGGTAATTTTGGGGTTTTTGGGGGGGATTTTGTGGTGATTTGGGTTTTTTTTTGTGGTAATTTTGGGGTGGGTTTTGGTTTTTTTGTGGTAATTTTTGGGGGTTTTGTGGTAATTTTGGGGTGTTTTTGGTTTTTTTGTGGTAATTTTGGGGTGGGTTTTTTTGTGGTAATTTTGGGGTTTTTTTGGTTTTTTGGGGGTAATTTGGGGGGGTTTTGTGGTAATTTTGGGGTTTTTTGGTTTTTTTGTGGTAATTTTGGGGGGTTTTTTTATGGTAATTTTGGGGTTTTTTTGTGGTAATTTTGGTTTTTTTGGGGGGATTTTGTGGTAATTTTGTGGCTCTTTCTGGTAATTTTGGGGGGGTTTTTTGTTTTTTGTGGTAATTTTGGGGTTTTTTTTTATGGTAATTTTGGGGTTTTTTTGTTTTTTTGTCGTAATTTTGGGGGTTTTTGTGGTAATTTTGGGGTTTTTTTGCGTGTTTTTTGGGATTTTCACCCTCTTTCCCCGCAGAAACACGCGCTGATGGAGCAGGTGGCTCACCAGACCATCGTCATGCAGTTCATCCTGGAGCTGGCCAAGAGCCTCAAGGTGGATCCCAGGGCTTGCTTCCGGCAGTTTTTCACCAAAATCAAGGTAAAAAACCCCCCCAAAACCCCAAAAATCCACCTGGGCACCCCAGAATCCACCCTGAGCACCCCAAAATCCAAAAAATCCACCCTGGGCACCCAAAAATCCACCCTGGGCGCCCAAAAATCTACCTTGGGCACCCTAAAATCCCCAAAAATCCACCTGGGTACTCCAAAATCCACCCTGGGCACCCCAAAATCCCAAAATCCACCCTGGGCACCCCAAAATCCTTCCCTGAGCTGAGCCAACCCCAAATTCCATGGGTTTAGGGTCAGAATTTTTTTTATTTTTTGAGGTTTGAGCGGTGGGGTTTGGGGGGAATGGGTGGGATTGGGGTGGGAATTAGAATTTTTGGGGTGGAATTGGGGATTTTGGGGGTGGAATTGGGGATTTTAGGGGTGGAATTAGGGGATGGGATTGGGTACGATTAGGTAGGATTTGGATGGGATTTGTTGGGATTTGGATGGGATTTGTTGGGTTTGGGTGGGATTTGTTGGGATTTGGATGGGATTTGTTGGATTTGCTGGGATTTGTTGGGGTTTGGATGGATTTGTTGGATTTGCTGGGATTTGTTGGGGTTTGGATGGGATTTGTTGGGGTTTGGATGGGATTTGTTGGGATTTGAATGGGATTTGTTGGGGTTTGGATGGGATTTGTTGGGATTTGGATGGGATTTGTTGGGATTTGCTGGGATTTGTTGGGATTTGGATGGGATTTGTTGGATTTGGTGGGATTTGTTGGGTTTGGATGGATTTGTTGGGATTTGGGTGGATTTGTTGGGATTTGGGTGGGATTTGTTGGGATTTGGATGGGATTTGTTGGGATTTGGGTGGGATTTGTTGGGATTTGGATGGGATTTGTTGGGATTTGGATGGGATTTGTTGGGATTTGGATGGGATTTGTTGGGATTTGGATGGGATTTGTTGGTTTGGGTGGGATTTGGGTGGGATTTGTTGGGATTTGGATGGGATTTGTTGGATTTGGGTGGGATTTGGATGGGATTTGTTGGGATTTGGGTGGGATTTGTTGGGATTTGTTGGGATTTGGATAGGATTTCTTGGGATTTGGATGGGATTTGTTGGGATTTGGATGGGATTTGTTGGGATTTGGATGGGATTTGTTGAGATTTGGATGGGATTTGTTGGGATTTGTGGGGATTTGTTGGGATTTGGATGGGATTTGTTGGGATTTGGATGGGATTTGTTGGGTTTGGGTGGGATTTGGATGGGATTTGTTTGGTTTGGGTACGATTAGGTAGGATTTTGGCTGGGACTGGGTGGGATTGGGTTGGATTTGGATGGGATTGGCTGGTATTTGGGTACGATTGGATATGATTAGGTAGCATTTGTTGGGATTTGGAGGGGATTTGTTGGGATTTGTTGGGATTTCGGTATGATTGGGTACAATTAGGTGTGATTTGGATGGGATTTGTTGGATTTGGATGGGATTTGTTGGGTTTTGGGTGGGATTTGGGTGGGATTGGTTTGGTTTGGGTATGATTAGGTAGGATTTGGGTGGGATTTGGATGGGATTTGTTGGGATTTGGATGGGATTTGTTGGATTTGGATGGGATTGGATTGGATTTGGACGGGATTTGCTGTGATTTGGCTACGATCAGCCGCCCTTTGGCCACTTTGGGTGGCTGCAGCCCCCCTGAGCCCCCCGTTCCCCCCTCAGACAGCAGACCAGCAGTACCTGGAGGGTTTCACGGAGGAGCTGGAGGCCTTCAAGGAGCGCGTGCGGGGCCGGGCGCGGGCGCGGCTGGAGAAGGCGCTGCGGGAGTACGAGGAGGAGGAGCGGCAGAAACGCCTCGGGCCCGGCGGCCTCGACCCCGTCGACGTCTACGAGTCCCTGCCCGCCGTGAGTGGCAGCTTTTTGGGGGGAAATCCCACAGATTTGGCAGTGAAATCTTAGTTTTGGGGTGAAATCTCCCAGGTTTTGGGGTGAAATCCCATGGGTTTGGGGGGAAATCTCCTGGGTTTGGGGTGAAATCCCAGATTTGGGCTGAAATCTCCTGGGTTTGGGGTGGAATCTCTTGGATTTGGGGTGACATCCCCAGTTTTGGGGTGAAATCCCACGGGTTTGGGGTGAAATCCCATGGTTTTGGGGTGAAATCCCAAGGTTTTGAGGTGAAATCCCACGGGTTTGGGGTGAAATCCCATGGGTTTGGGGTGAAATCTCATGGTATTGGGGTGAAATACGATTTGGGGTGAAATCTCCCAAGTTTGGGATGAAATCTCCGGGTTTTGGGGTGAAATCCCAAGGTTTTGAGGTGAAATCCCACGGGTTTGGGGTGAAATCTCCTGGGTTTGGGGTGGAATCTCATGGTATTGGGGTGAAATACGATTTGGGGTGAAATCTCCCAGGTTTGGGGTGAAATCTCCCAGGTTTGGGGTGAAATCTCCTAGGTTTGGGGTGAAATCCCATGGTTTTGGGGTGAAATCCCACGGGTTTGGGGTGAAATCCCACGGTTTTGGGGTGAAATCCCACGGGTTTGGGGTGACATCCCACAGATTTGGCAGTGAAATCCCAGGTTTGGGGTGAAATCTCCCAGGTTTGGGGTGAAATCCCCCAGGTTTGGGGTGAAATCCCACAGGTTTGGGGTAAAATCTCCCAGGTTTGGGGTGGAATCTCCTGGATTTGGGATGACATCCCCAGTTTTGGGGTGAAATCCCACGGGTTTGGGGTGAAATCCCACGGGTTTGGGGTGAAATCCCAGATTTGGGGTGAAATCTCACAGTTTTAGGGTGAAATCTCCCAGGTTTGGGGTGAAATCCCACGGGTTTGGGGTGAAATCTCCTAGATTTGGGCTGGAATCTCCTGGGTTTGGGGTGAAATCCCATGGGTTTGGGGTGAAATCTCCCAGGTTTGGGATGAAATCTCCGGGTTTTGGGGTGAAATCCCACGGGTTTGGGGTGAAATCCCAGATTTGGGCTGAAATCTCCCAGGTTTGGGGTGAAATCCCACGGGTTTGGGGTGAAATCTCCTGGGTTTGGGGTGAAATCACATGGTTTTGGGGTGAAATCTCCTGGGTTTGGGGTGGAATCTCATGGTATTGGGGTGAAATACGATTTGGGGTGAAATCTCCCAGGTTTGGGATGAAATCTCCGGGTTTTGGGGTGAAATCTCCTGGGTTTGGGGTGAAATCCCATATTTGGGCTGAAATCTCCTGGGTTTGGGGTGAAATCCCATGGTTTTGGGGTGAAATCTCCTGGTTTGGGGTGAAATCCCATGGTTTTGGGATGACATCCCACGGGTTTGGGGTGACATCCCACAGATTTGGCAGTGAAATCCCAGTTTTGGGGTGAAATCTCCCAGGTTTGGGGTGAAATTGCACAGAATTGGCAGAGATGCCCCAGTTTTGGGGTGAAGTCTTCTGGGTTTGGGGTGAAATCCCACAGGTTTGGCAGAGAAATCCCCCAGGTTTGGGGTGAAATCTCCCAGGTTTGGGGTGAAATTTCCTGGTTTTGGGGTGAAATCTCCCAGTTTGGGATGAAATCCCAGTTTTGGGGTGAACTCTCCTGGGTTTGGGGTTGGTTTTGTTTTGTTTTTATTTATTTATTTATTTATTTTGGGGGTGTTTTCATTGTGGGGATTCAATGGGTCAGGGTTTGATTGTGGTCACTCCCAGTCACTTCCAGCCTATCCCAGTCCCTCCCAGTGTGATCCCAGTCCATCCCAGTCCTTCCCAGTCCCTCCCAGTCCCTCCCAGTCCCTCCCAGTCCCTCCCAGCACCAGTAACCGGTCCCTGGGCCCGGCAGGAGCTGCAGAAATGCTTCGATGTCAAAGACGTTCAGATGCTGCAGGACACCATCAGCAAAATGGACCAAACCGTGAGTGTTTGACCCCAAAAACGGCCCAGGGAGGGGCCCCAGATCCCTCAGGGGATCCCCAGATCCCTCAGGAAAACCCAAATGCCTTTAGGGGATCCCCAAATCTCCTCAAGAGAGCCCTAAATCCCCTCAGGAGGGTCCCAAATCCCTCAGGAAAACCCAAATCCCTCCGAGTGTGTCCCCAAATCCCTCATGGGGGGGACCCCAAAGCCCTCAGGGGACCCCAAATCCTTTGGAGTGTGTCCTCAAATCCCCTTTGGAGAGCCCTAAATCCCTCCTGGAGGTCCCAAATCCCTCACAGGGGTCCCCAAATCCCTTCAGGGGAATCCCAAATCCCTCCGAGTGTGTCCTCAGATCACCTCAGGAGAGCACCAAATCCCCTCAGGGGACCCCAAATCCCTCACAGGGGTCCCCAAATCTCCTCAAGAGAACCCTAAATCCCCTCAGGAGGTCCCAAATCCATCCTGGGAGTCCCCAAATGCCTCAGAGTGTGTCCTCAAATCCCTCCTGGGGGTCCCCAAACCTCCTCAGGGCATCCCCAAATCTCCTCAGGAGGGTCCCAAATCCCTCAGGGGACTCCAAACACTACGAGGAATCCCAAATCCCTCAGAGTGTGTCCTCAAATCTCCTCAAGAGAGCCCTAAATCCCCTCAGGAGGGTCCCAAATCCCTCACAGGGGTCCCCAAATCCCCTCAGGGGTCCCCAAATCCCTCACAGGGGTCCCCAAATCCCTTCAGGGGTCCCCAAATCCCTTCAGGGGGATCCCAAATCCCTCCTGGGCATCCCCAAATCCCTCACAGGGGTCCCCAAATCCCTTCAGGGGGATCCCAAATCCCTCCAAGTGGGTCCTGAAATCCCTTCAGGAGGGTCCCAAATCCATCCTGGGAGTCCCCAAATCCATCCTGGGTGTCCCCAAACACCTTGAGGAATCCCCAAATCCCTCCGAGTGTGTCCCCAAATTTCTCCTGGAGGTCCCCAAACCTCCTCAGGGGATCCCCAAATTCCCTCAGGAGGCCCTAAATCCCTCACAGGGGTCCCCAAATCCCTCAGGGGATCCCCAAATTCCCTCAGGAGGCCCTAAATCCCTCACAGGGGTCCCCAAAGCTCCTCAGGGGATCCCCAAATTCCCTCAGGAGGCCCCAAATCCCTCAGGGGATCCCCAAACCTCCTCAGGGATCCCCAAATTCCCTCAGGAGGCCCTAAATCCCTCACAGGGGTCCCCAAATCCCTCACAGGGGGACCTCAAATCCCTCCTGGGGAGTCCCCAAACCTCCTCAGCGATTCCCCAAATCCCCTTTTCCTGACCTTTGTTGTCTTTTTTTTTTTTTCCAGGAGGCCAAGTACCACATGCAGCGCTGCATCGACTCGGGGCTTTGGGTTCCCAACGCCAAAGGCGGGGACGGGGCGGAGAAAGGGGCGGGAGAAGCAGCGACCCCCGAGGAGCTGCAGCGGGAAAACGGCGCCGAGGACAAAGCCAAACCCTGAGGGGGAAAAAAAAAAAAAACCAACACAAAACAACACAAACAAACAAAAAAAAAAAAGGCGGGAAAGGTCAAAAAAAACCCGAGCAAACAGAAAGAAAAAAAAAAAATCACATTTTCCTCACCTCCCCCTCCCCCTTTGGAGAAGCAGCAAAAGCGGGCGGGGCTGGGGTGGGGGGCGGGGGTCGTGCTGTGTCCCCCTCCCCGTTCTCCCCCTCACGCCCCCTCTCTCTCCCCCAACCTCACCCCTCTGTGCTTTTCACGCCCTTTAGAGACTTTTTGAGGAAAGTTTTTGGGAGTTGGGGGCTCCTCCCCTCGAGCTCTCCCTCGGCACCCCCAGCTCGGGATCTGTTTTTGGGGGGGTGGGGGGGGGGGTGGGTCGGAGCTGCGGTGGCAGAGCGGAGAATAAAGAGATTGGAGAAATGGAGTGTGGAGTGGGGTTTTTGGGGGGCTCCCCTGATGGGGTTTGGGGGGGTTTTTGGGGCTCCCCTGATGGGGTTTGGAGGGATTTTGGGGGGCTCCCCTGATGGGGTTTGGAGGGATTTTGGGGGGCTCCCCTGATGGGGTTTGGGGGGTTTTTGGGGGGCTCCCCTGATGGGGTTTGGGGGGGTTTTTGGGGCTTCCCTGATGGGGTTTGGGGGGGGGTTTTGGGGCTCCCCTGATGGGGTTTGGGGGGGGGTTTGGGGCTCCCCTGATGGGGTTTGGGGAGGTTTTGGGGCTCCCCTGATGGGATTTGGGGGGGCTCCCCTGATGGGGTTTGGGGGGGTTTTGGGGGGCTCCCCTGATGGGTTTTGGGGGGGCTTCCCTGATGGGGTTTGGGGGGGGTTTTTGGGGCTTCCCTGATGGGGTTTGGGGGGGGGTTTTGGGGCTCCCCTGATGGGGTTTGGGGGGGGGTTTGGGGCTCCCCTGATGGGGTTTGGGGGGGGGTTTTGGGGCTCCCCTGATGGGATTTTGGGGGGCTCCCCTGATGGAGTTTGGGGGGGTTTTTGGGGGGCTCCCCTGATAGGGTTTGGGGGGCTTTTGGGGCTCCCCCTGATGGGGTTTGGGGGGGCTCCCCTGATGGGGTTTGGGGGGTTTTTGGGGGGCTCCCCTGATGGGATTTGGGGGGGTTTTTGGGGGGCTCCCCTGATGGGGTTTGGGGGGGTTTTTGGGACTCCCCTGATGGGGTTTGGGGGGATTTTTGGGGGGCTCCCCTGATGGGGTTTGGGGTGGTTTTGGGGGGCTCCCCTGATGGGGTTTGGGGGGGTTTTGGGGCTCCCCTGATGGGGTTTGGGGGGGTTTTGGGGCTCCCCTGATGGGGATCTTGGCCAAGATGTCGGCAGCCGCTTTGGATCCCAATCCAGCTGTGCCACGCCCCCCCATTTAAATCCAGCTGTGCCCCTTCCAGCACCACCACACCCCCCCATTATGAATCCAGCTGTGCCCCCTTCAGATCCAGCTGTGGCCCCAATTTTGCATCCAGCTGTGGCCCCACCCCTTTCTGGATCCAGCTGTGCCCCTCAGGCCCCGCCCCCTGGATCGCTTTGACCACGCCCCCTCACTTCGCGCCCCTTGAAGCCCCGCCCACCAAAACCCCGCCCCCTCCAGCCCTTCAGCCAATCAGATCCTTCCCCCCTAGCGCTTTCCCGCCCACGGGGCGAAGGCGCGCGGGGGCGTGGCCTGACGCCGGCAGCAGCCAATGGCAGCGCGCGTCTCTCGGGGCCAATGGGAGGCGGCGGCTCTGCGGGGCGGAGGGAGCCGGAGCGGCGGCCGGGCCGGGCCGGTACCAACGGGGAGGGGGGGTACCGGAGGGGGGGGGGAGCCGGTACCAACACAGGGATCGGTACCAAGCGGGGGGATAACGGGGGGCTGATACCAACCGGGAGGGGGGAGAGGGGTCGGTTCTAACCGGGAGGGGCGGTACCAAGCGGGGGTGGGCCCGGAACCAACGCTGTGAGGGGACGGGGGCCGGTACCAAGCGGGGCGGGGGGGGGGGAGAGAGGGGCGAGGGTCGGTACCAAGCGGGGTGGGGGGGGGGGGAGGGAGGAAAAGCTTCCTCTGAGAGACTGAAATGGGTCAAAATCCACCGAAAAGGGGTCAAAATTTCATCTGGGAGTGGGGCAGAACCTACCCTGAAATGGGCGAAAGTTTCGTCTGGAAGTGGGTGAAAAATGCGTCCGGAAATGGGTCGAATTCACCCTGAAATGGGTAAAAAAAATCACACTGGAATGGGTCAGAATTCATCCTGAAATGGGTCAAAATCCACCCTGGAACGGGTCAAAAATTCATCTTGAAATGGGTCAAAAATCCATCTTGAAATGGGTCAAAAATTCATCCTGAAATGGGTCAAAATCCACCCTGGAACGGGTCAAAAATCCACCCCAAATGGGTCAAAAATCCACCCTGAAATGGGTCAAAAATCCACCCTGAAATAGGTCAAAAATTCACCCCAAATGGGTTAAAACTCACTCTAAAATGGGTCAAAAATTCATCCTGAAACGGGCCAAAAATTCATCCTGAAATGGGTCAAAAATTCATCCTGAAATGAGTCAAAAATCCATTTTGAAATAGGTCAAAAATTCACCCCAAATGGGTTAAAACTCACCCTAAAATGGGTCAAAAATTCACCCCAAATGGGTCAAAATCCATCTTGAAATGGGTCAAAATCCACCCTGGAACGGGTCAAAAATCCATCTTGAAATGGGTCAAAAATTCATCTTGAAATAGGTCAAAAATTCACCCCAAGTGGATTAAAACTCACCCTAAAATGGGTCAAAAATCCACCCTGAAATGGGTGAAAATTCCACCCCGGAACGGATCCGAAATCCCTCCTGAAAATCCCCCAAATCCTCCCTGAAACGGCTCAAAATCCACCTGGGAAGGAGCCAAAACGGGTCCAAAATTCCCTTTTTCCTCCCCAAAAAAAACCACCGGAATTTTCTCGCTCTGTCCATTCGTCCCTCGTCCAAAAAGGTCCAAAAAGGCACCGAATTTTTACCGAGAAAAAATGAATTTGAGGAAATTTTTTTCCCCTCAAATTCGGTTTATCCCGGGAAAATTTGGGATTTTCTTGGATAAAAACCCTGGCAGGAAGAAACGTAGGTGGGAAAAAAAAAAAAAAAATCTCATTCCTGACCTTTCTCTTCTCCAAACTTTGGGAAATTTAATTTTTTCTTTTTTTTTTTTTTTTTAATTTTTTTTTTTTATCCCTGCTCCAAAAAAAAAAAAAAACCATCCCCAAATTTTCCCGGCATAAACCAATTTTTTAGGGATTTTAATGGGGAAAAAAAATCCATGACGGAAAAATCTCAGTGATGCCTCCCCTTTCCCCCTTCCCGAGCCTCTGGAATTGGGGAATTTTGGGGTTTTTTTTATCCATGTCCCGTTTTTTTTGACCCATACCCCATTATTTTTGACCCATACCCCCTTTTTTTACCCATATCCCATTTTTTTCATCCATATCCCTTTTGTTTTGACCTATATCCCACTATTTTTGATCCATATCCTGGTTTTTTTGACCCATATCCCATTTTTTTATATCCATATCCCATCTTTTTCATCCATATCCCATTTTTTTCAGCCATATCTTGGGGGTTTTTTTTGACCCCTATCCCATTATTTTTGACCCATATCCCGTTTCTTGACCCATACCTCATTATTTTTGATCCATATCCCCTTTTTTGATCCATATCCCATTGTTTTCATCCATATCCCATTCTTTGATCCATATCCTGGTTTTTTTGACCCATATCCCATTTTCTTGACCCATATCCCGATTTTTTTGACCCATATCCCAATTTTCTTGACCCATACCCCATTATTTTTGACCCACATCCCATTACTTTTGACCCACATCCCATTACTTTTGACCCATATCCCGATTTTTTTGACCCATATCCCGATTTTTTTGACCCGTATCCCAATTTTTTTGACCCATATCCCATTTTCTTGACCCATACCCCATTATTTTTGACCCACATCCCATTATTTTTGACCCATACCCATTATTTTTGACCCATATCCCATTATTTTTGACCCATATCCCGATTTTTTTGACCCATATCCCTATTTTTTTGACCCATACCCCATTATTTTTGACCCGTATCCCGATTTTTTTGACCCACATCCCATTATTTTTGACCCACATCACATTATTTTTGACCCATATCCCATTATTTTTGACCCATACCCATTATTATTGACCCATATCCCGATTTTTTTGACCCATATCCCGATTTTTTTGACCCATATCCCATTTTCTTGACCCATACCCCATTATTTTTGATCCATATCCTGTTTTTTTTGACCCATATCCCATTTTCTTGACCCACACCCCATTACTTTTGACCCACACCCCATTATTTTTGACCCAGACCCATTACTATTGACCCGTATCCCGATTTTTTTGACCCATATCCCGATTTTTTTGACCCGTATCCCATTTTTTTTCCCCCTCCTTGGGAAGCCATGTCCCTGTGCCAGCGCGGCAGGACGGCCGAGGCCGAAGGCTGCGGGGTCCCTGCGGGGGTGAAGGTTTTCCTGCACTGGAGCGGGGAGGAAGAGGAGGAGGAGGAGGAGCGGGGAGGCTGCCGGGTTTATTCCCAAGGATCCCTCAGCGCCGAGGAAATCTGCATCGACCTGGCCCGGAGGATCGGTGAGGGGATTTGGGGAAGGGCGGGAATTCCCAAAGGGAACAGTGGGAATTCCCAAAGGGAAAGGGTGGGAATTCCCAAAGGGAATGGCGGGAATTCCCAAAGGAAAGGGTGGGAATTCCCAAAGGGAATGGCGGGAATTCCCAAAGGGAAAGGGCGGGAATTCCCCAAGGAAAGGGCAGGAATTCCCCAAGGGAAAGGGTGGGAATTCCCAAAGGAAAGGGTGGGAATTCCCAAAGGGAATGGCGGGAATTCCCAAAGGGAAAGGGCGGGAATTCCCAAAGGGAATGGCGGGAATTCCCAAAGGGAAAGGGCGGGAATTCCCAAAGGGAAAGGGCGGGAATTCCCAAAGGGAATGGCGGGAATTCCCAAAGGGAATGGCGGGAATTCCCAAAGGGAAAGGGTGGGAATTCCCAAAGGAAAGGGCGGGAATTCCCAAAGGGAATGGCGGGAATTCCCAAAGGGAAAGGGCGGGAATTCCCCAAGGAAAGGGCGGAAATTCCCAAAGGGAAAGGCGGGAATTCCCAAAGGGAAAGGGCGGGAATTCCTCAAAGAAAGGGCAGGAATTCTTAAAGGGAATGGCGGGAATTCCCAAAGGAAAGGGCGGGAATTCCCAAAGGAAAGGGCGGGAATTCCCAAAGGGAAGGGTGAGAATTCCCAAAGGAAAGGGCGGGAATTCCCAAAGGGAAAGGGCGGGAATTCCCAAAGGAAAGGGCGGGAATTCCCAAAGGAAAGGGCGGGAATTCCCAAAGGGAAAAGGCGGGAATTCCCAAAGGGAAAGGGCGGGAATTCCCAAAGGGAATGGCGGGAATTCCCCAAGGAAAGGGCGGGAATTCCCAAAGGGAAAGGCGGGAGTTCCCAAAGGGAATGGCGGGAATTCCCAAAGGGAACGGTGGGAATTCCCAAAGGGAACGGTGGGAATTCCCAAAGGGAATGGCGGGAATTCCCAAAGGGAAATGGCGGGAATTCTCAAAGGGAATGGTGGGAATTCCCAAAGGGAATGGCGGGAATTCCCAAAGGGAAATGGCGGGAATTCTCAAAGGGAATGGTGGGAATTCCCAAAGGGAATGGCGGGAATTCCCAAAGGGAAATGGCGGGAATTCTCAAAGGGAATGGCAGGAATTCCAAAGGGAAAGGGTGGGAATTCCCAAAGGGAAAGGGTGGGAATTCCCAAAGGGAAAGGGTGGGAATTCCCAAAGGGAAAGGGTGGAATTCCTAAAGGGAAAGGGTGGGAATTCCCAAAGGAAACAGTGAGAATTCCCAAAGGGAATGGTGGGAATTCCCAAATGAAACGAGAGAAATTCCCAAAGGAAATGACGGGAATTCCCAAAGGGAACAGCGGGAATTCCAAAGGGAAATTCCCAGGGGAAACACCAGAAATTCCCAAGGAAAAGATCAGGAATTCCCAGGGAAAACAGCAGGAATTCCCAAGGAAAAGATCAGGAATTCCAAAAAAACCCCACCAGATATTCCCAAGGAAAAGATCAGAAATTCTCAAAACACCAGAAATTCCCAGGGAAAAAAAATTCCCAGGGAAAAAAAATTCCCAGGGAAATCAGCAGAGATTCCCAAGGAAAATAGCAGGAATTCCCAGGGAAAAATTCCCAGGGGAAACACCAGAAATTCCCAAGGAAAAGATCGGGAATTCCCAGGGAAAAAATCTCCAGGGAAAATACCAGAGATTCCCAGGGAAAACATCTGAAATTCCCGTGGAAAATTCCCAGGGAAAACAGTGGGAATTCCCAAAGAAAACACCAGGAATTCCCAGGAAAAAAACAGCCAAATTTTGATTCCTTGGGAACAACTCCCCCTAAAATTCCTTTTTTTTTGAGGAAAAAAAAAACCCTGGAATTCCATTTGTTTTGGGAACAAAACCAGCCAAATTCCGATTTTGTTGGGAAGGAACCCTGTGGAATTTTGGGATTTTTTGAGAATAAACCCCCCTAAAATTCCATATTTTTTTTGGGAAATAACCCCTCTGAAATTCCATTTTTTTTGGGAAGGAAACCAGCCAAATTCCGATTTTGTTGGGAGCGGACCTTGTGGGATTTTGGTGTTTTTCTGGGAAATAACCCCCTGGAATTCCATTTGTTTTGGGAACAAAACCAGCCAAATTCTGATTTTGTTGGGAAGGAACCCTGTGGAATTTTGGGGTTTTTTTGGGAAATAAACCCCCCTAAAATTCCTTTTTTTTTTTGGGAAATAACCCTCTGAAATTCCATTTTTTTGGGAAGGAAACCAGCCAATTTCCGATTTTATTGGGAGCGGACCTTGTGGGATTTTGGGGTTTTTTAGGGAAATAACCCCCTGGAATTCCATTTGTTTTGGGAACAAAACCAGCCAAATTTCGATTCCTTGGGAACAAACCTTGTGGAATTTTGGGGTTTTTTTTGGGAATAAACCCCCCTAAAATTCCATATTTTTTTTGGGAAATAACCCCCTAGAATTCCATATTTTTGGGAACGAAACCAGCCAAATTCCGATTTTGTTGGGAAGGAACCCTGTGGATTTTTGGGATTTTTTGAGAATAAACCCCCCTAAAATTCCAATTTTTTTTTTTTGGGAATAAATCCCCTGGGAATTCCGTATTTTTTTTGGGGATCTCCCCCGTTCTGGCAGGGATCTCCCCGCTGTGCTGCAGCCTCTTCGCTCTGTACGAGCCCCAGCGCCGGCTCTGGCTGCCGCCCAACCACCGATTCCACATCGGCCACGACACCGACGTCAGCCTGCGCTTCAGGATGAGGTCAGCAAATGGGATCTTAACGAAGGGGCAGGTTTAATTAAGCAGCTGGGTTATACAAAAATTAAGCATACATATATATATATATTTATATATATATTTTATATGTGTTTATATATATTTTTTTCTATATTTTTATATACTTTTATATGTGTTTATATATATTTTTATATGTATTTATATATATATTTATATATATTTATATATATTTTTATTTGTGTTTATATATATATTTATATATATTTATATGTATTTTTATATGTGTTTATATATATTTTTATATGTGTTTATATATATTTTTATATATTTATATATATATTTATATGTGTTTATATATATATTTATATATATGTGTGTATTTTTATATGTTTATATATATTTTTTATATATAAATATATGTGTTTATATATTTTTCTATGTGTTTATGTATATATAATACATGTTTTTCTATATATTATGTATATAAACAGTATGCA